>PVJX010004858.1:0-52140 GCA_004027295.1 Dolichotis patagonum
CACTAGCATCCAGAAAAATGAAATACTTAGGAATTAATCTCACGAAAGAAGTAAAAGAGCTATACAGGGAAAATTATAATACCCTGAAAAAGGAAATCGAAGAGGACCTCAGAAAATGGAAAGACATCCCCTGTTCATGGATAGGAAGAACCAACATTGTAAAAATGGCCATTTTCCCAAAATTACTGTACAGATTCAATGCCATCCCAATCAAAATACCACTAACGTACCTCATAGATCTAGAGAAATCACTCCTAAAATTCATCTGGAACCAGAAGAGACCTAGAATAGCAAAGGCAATTCTAAGCAACAAAGGCAAGGCAGGAGGCATCACAATCCCTGACTTAAAATTATACGACAAAGCTACAGTGATAAAGTCAGTATGGTACTGGAATAGAAACAGACCCGAGGATCAGTGGACTAGATTGGAAGATACAACCACAACCGCAAACTCACTGAACCACCTCATCTTTGATAAAGGGGCCAAACATGCTCGCTGGAAGGATGGCAGTCTCTTTAACAAATGGTGCTGGAAAAATTGGCTGTCCATATGCAGAAGACTAAAACTAGACCCATGTCTATCACCATACACTAAACTAAAATCTAAATGGATCAAAGATCTAAATATTAAAACAGAAACACTAAAACTGCTGGAAGACAAAGTAGGTAAAAAAAAACCTCAAAGATATAGGTGTAGGAAGAGAATTCATGAACAAGAACCAAAGTACACGGGAAGTACTTCCCAGAATCAATAACTGGGACCACATCTTATTAAAGAGTTTCTGCATGTCAAAAGAGGTTTCCAGCAGAGTGAAAAGAAAACCCACAAATTGGGAAAAAATCTTCATGGACAGTGCGTCAGACAAAGGACTTCTGTCTAGAACTTATAAAGAATTTAAAAAAATCAGACCCTCGAAATTCAAAGACCCAATCCAAAAATGGCCATCTGAAATGAATACGCAGCTCTCTGATGAAGAAATATGAATGGCCAATAAATACATGAAAAAATGTTCATCATCATTAGTCATGAGAGAAATGCAAATTCAAACCACACTGAGATTCCATCTCACTCCAGAAAGAATGGCCAAGATAGAAAACACTACCAACAACAAGTGTTGGAGAGGCTGTGGGGAAAAAGGAACTCTTCTACACTGTTGGTGGGAGTGTAGACTGGTGCAACCACTGTGGAGGTCAGTCTGGAGATTCCTCAAAAACTGGGTATGGAAGTCCCATTTGACCCAGCTATTCCGCTTCTAGGCATATTCCCAGAAGAACTGAAAACATCATACCACAGTGATATATGTGCACCCATCTTTATAGCAGCACAATTTGTAATAGCAAGATTTTGGAAACAACCTAAGTGCCCATCAACTGAGGAATGGATAAAAAAGTTGTGGCATTTTTATACAATGGAGTACTACTCAGCTATAAAGAATGATCATATCGAGATATTTATAAATAAATGGACACGACTTGAGACCATTCTCTTAAGTGAAATAAACCAAAATCACAAGGGTAAATACCCTATAATCTCCCTCATATGAGATTTGATAAGACTTTATGGTAAGCATGAGTCCCCATCTCACAGCTTCGAAGTCTTTCAAAGTTTTAAATCATCAGTTGGAATGGTGTTATCCTGTTTTGTTTGACTATATCATACTTGATGATATGAATAGCAGTTTTGAAAAAAACAAAACATTATGACAGCTATTGTTGATTTAATATCATCCTTCTTAGAAGTCCTACCATGCTTTTTTTTGTTCTACTACCATTGGTTCTATCTATCACATTGTGTCTTATTGGAATTTGAGTATGTGTGATAGCTCAAATTTTTTTTGTTTTTTATCAAAAATGAGATATTACAGTACCCATCGAACATTTTCTGTTATTCGGTTCAGAAAGCCCTGTAATTCTTTCACTCTATGCATGGCTTTATACTATTGTGTTATGTTTGACATTATTGTATTTGAAACTATGCTCAACTATAGCAGAGTAAGAGATATGGTGTTAGCTACTGTTGATGTCCAGTTGACTGAATGTAAAGTACTGTGTTGCCTATGTTGTCCTGTTTTGATCTGCTCTGTACTGCCCCCTTTTGTTTTATTCTCTTTCAAATAAAAAAAATAATTATTTTACTTTTCAGTGGTAAAATTTTTACTGTCACTAAAATCAGTTACATAATAGTAAGTCCCCAACATACAAACACTTCGTTGCCAACTTTCAAAAACACCAAAAGATGTCATATTACCAACATTGATAGATGCAAACAAATCACAGAAGTAACTCATGTGTCTGTGGACATTGTCACAGCTGTGCTGTTGTGTGCTTACTGTACAGTGTGACAGTGTACAGTGGTGCAGTGCTCAGTCAGAGCCCAGGGTGTCTGGAAGTAAGAGGAAAAGTGATGTGGAGGTGATGCTAGGAGGCAAAGCAATAACCATGGAAACAGAAGTGAACATAATCGAGAGATTGGACCGAGGTGAAAAGATGGAAGTAGTTGTTCATTCTCATGACATGAATTGCTCACGCACTGGCGTAATTTTAAATTACAAGGACAAGATCAAAGAACATGTGACCTTTTTATGCTTTACAGTGTATTTTTCATCAGAGATGTGTAAGACTCACTTTGTCAGACTTATAAATGAATGATTCACAAAGGTTCATAAGTTGGGGACTTATTCATTCCTTGTGAAAACAATGTAATTGAATATAAATCTTTATTTTGAAGTCTTGGTTTAGGACTTTGTAATATAATCATTCTATGGTCTAGTTCTAAATTTGGCTTGCTTGCTTAGTTAGTTTTAATTTCTCTCAGAACTCCACAAAAGACACTTAATAGATCTACTGGAAAGATACACAATTGACCTCTGTTATTAAATCTATTATTCATCATTCAGTATTTTTTGTTGTTGTTATTGTTTCAGACAGTGTCTCACTATGTGTTCCAGGCTGGCCTTGAACTATGTAGCTGAGACTGACTTGAATTCTCAACAATCCTCCTGCCTCAGCTTCCCAAGTGCTGGGATGACAGGTGTGAGCCATGCACCTGACAGTCCTTTTTTAATTTAATGTTTTATATTATTCAATCTTATTCATCACTTGCACAAAAGCTTTTTATGGAAACTCAGTTACTTTTTTTCTGTATTTTCAGATAGCAGCTTGATTTTCTTGCAAAAGAATCAGAAGTTTCTGAGTTTTTATATTTTTAACAAATGTGTTCAAAACTCAGTGTGTGAAGCATTTTTAAAAATTAGAAAATTCAGCTTCTAAATTTTTTGGTGTAAAGACAAAAGTTTTACAGGTGATTCAGTGTCATTTCAACAATGAAACAGTGATGAAAATATCTATTTCCACACTTCTCTATAGTACCAGTTTTCTTTGGAGAGCAGTTACTTTCTCATTCATTGTTAATTTGCCATTTTTACCTAAAGGAGCTGGTGAGGTATATTTATTTCTGGCTAGGTAGAGTTCTAATAATTATCTGCCTCTAATTAAAAGATCAGGAATTGGAAGTATTGCATTTTTGGTAAAAGCAAATCAATGGTGTACCTTCACCTTTTCAGTTCTGGGGATCAGACCCAGGGCCCCCTGCATGCTGGGCATGATGACACAACTGAGCCACAATCCCTGCCTCATGGATGACAGCACTTAGGAGACTGAGGCAGATGGGCAACAAATCTCTCTGTGGTACAAATGACTTGTTTGATCCACATCAAATAATCTAAAGATCATGTAGCAGATTTCAAGATGAAAAACCACCCTTTCTATATTTTTTTATGCCTTCACTAGTCAGAGTGTGGTTTACTGACCAGCAATTTTAGATCACTCAAAGACTTGTTAGAAATGAATAATTTCAAGATGGGTTGGATGTACTGAACCTATATTTTAGTAAGATCCCCAGGTGAGTCATGCTTTGAGAGCACTTCCTATGAAATTCCAGTTCTCACCTATTGCCTGCAATATCTTATTTAGGGAAAATGAAGTTACTGATTCTCACACAGGGGACAACTTCGTATCCTGTTTTGACCCCCTCCCTCACATCCCTCCGATTGCATCCCTTGCCCCACTGATGATAACACTACTTTCAGAAAAGTCATTTTCTGTGAGAAATATATCTTCTTTAGTGTCTCTTTCCTTTGGTAACATAAAATCAGTTCTTCCCATAGTTCATTATTGAAACGGAACCTCGCAATACCATTAGCTTAGTTAACATCAGTACTTTTTGCCCCAAAGTCTTATAAATCTTCCACTCCACATAATTTTATTCATACTCATTTCTTTTAATGATTGACAAGGTTTTTGCCACATCTTTTAAAAAAAATATTGTTTGGTGAAAAAGGAGTCCATCTTAATTTTCAGCCATTTTCTTTTCTACATCTGATTTCAGCCATTTTTATCACACAGGAAAGAACACAGAAGGAAGATGTATGTTTTTTTGCTTCTTCTAAGTGAGACACTTTTAAATATGTTTTTAAAAATTGTTCAGTGATGTTTCAAAAAATATGGGATTGGGTATCACAAGGCCTAAGATACTGGGGACGGGGCAGGTTGTAGATGTGTGTATCTGTGTTTGAACACACAGGGCCGCGTGATCTCCCAGTCAAGATGTCTTGCTGCTCACAGTAGGCCTATCTTCAGGAGTGGCACATGTGTAGGGCACACTAATGATAGTTAATGACAGTGGATGTAGAAATTGTACTTTCTTCATTTCCATTTTTGTCTTTTCAGCTGACTTCTCTTCAGAGACAGTCAGACTACCACTGTGCCACCTCAGAGTGTGCCAGATGGAGAGCTCGTGTGACCTCACTGTCAGCCTAGCCATCTCTTCATTGTCTGTCTCCGTAAATCGTTTACCTACTATTTCTTTGCAGAAAACTTTTGCCACTATGTGTCCATCTTCTGACAGCTGAGTTAAAATTAAATACCTGATTCCATCAGTGCCCCAATCAGGAAATACACCACTCTACACTGAGATTAAAGGAGAGAGAACGCCATGGCCAGACCCCTCATTTATATAGTATGAGATCCACAGATGATAACCATGGACATGTTATAAACTCAGCTGCCTGGGCGTCAGTCCTGCCTCTGAAGCAGAAGGTATGCATGGATTCTGCCTGAAAACAGAAGAGGGAAAAGGGCAGGGATAACTTTGAGCACAGTAGAGGCAGATGGGGAGAGCACGCCTGACCACAAAGTGATGTTTCTGCTCCCCGGACTTCCTGTCACTTTGGCCCTCAGACACTTGACTTCACTGATTCATCAGCTCATTTCTTGCCCACCTAAGTATAACGTGGACATAACCCACAGCTCTCTTATCCTCACATTTTGCTGACATTCCTTTCTACCCCCACTCTGCACACACACTTTAAACTCTTTCATAGTCTAAGCCTTCTCTCAAAAGCAATCTTGAAGAGAATATTTTTCCTTTTGTCTGGAGCAGATTCCATCCACCCTGTGAGGTGATGGAGGGCTTTCCCCATTTCTACAGGATCAATAAAGCTGACTTTGCTGTCGTTAAATTTTATAAGGTAATGCTGACCCTACCGTGAAGTGTTCTCATCTATACTGCTTTGCTCATTGACCACAGTCTAGCATTAACCTTTTTAGACATAAATAATACAGCAGCACGTTGGCCTGCACAGAAGAAGAGGGAGTGGTCTGGGCTTCAATTTGTCTTTTTTCCTTGCATATTGGCAAAGTGCTTTTTCTTCCTGTGTTTGACTGAATGCCCAAACTGCTTTTCTCTTTATTTGTGTTGAGAAATCCTTCAACCTGTCCTGAACTCATGCTTCTGGCCATTTAAGTCCACAATGAGGGTGGGGTGACCTGAAGCTAGGTTCAGCCACATGATATGCTTTGGTCAGCAGATCAGCAGACACAACACAGAAAACAGGCCGGGGCATTGGAGTTGCTCTTTTGTATCTCTGTCGTGACCAAGAAGACAACCCGGGTAAGCTTAGTGGTTCCAGGATGAAGCTGAGGATCATGGGTAGCAGATACAGAGCATCCAGCTGTGGAGTCTGAGAAAGCTGTCAGCATCAGAACACTTGACTTCTGTCAAGCACTAAATAAGTAAATAAATATATAAAGTCATGAGGTTACAAAGGAGGGGATCGTAGGGACATATGCCAGATAACAGGAGTTACTCACAAGAGACTCTGCCAGAACCATAACCTTACACACACACACACACACACACACACACACACACAAATACTTCTGCAAGGATGCCTTTCCAGCAATTGCCTGTCTAATCCTAGACTGCCACCACCCATGTCACTGGTACAAGTAGCCTTGGGTTATTGCTTGTGCAATACCTTGTGTAATATTCTTCATTTTGTCTTAAAAATGTCTGTTTTCCTCAACTTCCTTGGACACACTAATACTTTACTGTGGCACAGGTATTCCCATTGGAGTCTTCTATTATTCCCAGATAAATACCACTATTTTTGGAAAAATCATTTTTCTCTCTCTCACTCTCTCATTGCCTCCCTCTCTCCCTCCTTCCCTCCCTCCCTTCCTTCCTCCCTCACATCCCCACCTCCTCTTTGCAACATTTCATACTTTTGATAACCCATTCATTCCAAACAAAGCCTCTCCCCCCAGAGCCCCTCTGGCATCGCTCTTTCCTAAATCTTCTCTGCTGAGCCTCATATTATAGGCTCCTCACCCTCTTACAACCCTTAGATGCTGGTTGATTCCCTAGGGCTCTGTTCCCTAGGGCTCTGTACCTTTTGTGTTGATCGTTACTCTCCCAAGCTCCCAACGTGCATCCTATATCTCCTATCCCAGCTCTAACCAGTTTCCCATAATTCAGTCAACAATATTTTCTAAAATGGAAAGTTGATTATATCACTTCCTTGCTTAGAAATTGTATTGGTTTTCCATTGTCAGAGATAATGGAGGCTCTTTGTGATCTGGACTGCTGTTTACCTCTCTGGTTTTACCAATAGACATTTCCTTTTTTGGGATAATAGGAGCCATAAAGAGCTTCTTGAAAGTTGCTCAGAGAAACTCTGTTTTCACTGTCCTTGAAGATTTTGTGTCTCCAACTCCATCTTGCTGGAACAATCCACACCCCAGCTTTGACCTGGCAGGTCAGGTTGAAAGCATGCCTGTATTCCCTACATGCATTGGCATGGCACCCCATTTTCTTCTCCATATATCCCACTTTGTATTCAATGACTTCTTGCCTAGTTTATGTGCAGTGTCCTCCAGACAGAAAGTGTGTTACTTATCACTGTATTCTCAGGACTCACTACATTTGGGGACATAGTAATTGTTCAATAAATATTAATTACCTGACAGAGAAAAGTGAATTATTTTTTTCCTTTACCTTGTATACTATAAAGTAAGGCCTTTCAGTTCAGTAAGATTTTCTCCTCTTACCTATCATCTACAAATGGATTTTGTCTTTATTTTATTGGCACTATCTTTAGGTCCTATAAAAAAATGTTTTAAATTTCTTTTACTAGCTATCTCAGAGTAATAAGCAACTCAAGTTTCCCTGCCTCTAATGACTGCCATATGGGGACATGATTCACTAATGTTCACTTCAATAAGCTGAAGTTATTGTTAAAACAAACCCAACTACCTCCAGTTCACCTCCCACTTTATAAGACCACTCAAATTGATTCTGTGAAACAGGCTTTTAAAAACTCTCCCTCTTAAGAAGAAAATATAAGCAAGCAAGAAAATATAAGCAAACTCTCCCTCTTAAGAAGAAAATATAAGCAGCTTTGTATCAGTCTACTGAGCAAGAGGTAAGGACGCCCATTGGCACAGTGTGGTTTGACACTCTCTGTCCACACCAATGGACTCAGAGTTCTCAGAGATTTGGAGACCAAACCACCCTCCCTTCAGCTTTCAGTGTCTTTGGGAGTGATTTGGCTATGACTCAGCACATTCCACGTGCATGCGGAATGGGAGAAACAGTGCACACAGTGCTGTAGCAGGAAACATCTTGCCCACTGGTGCTGTGTTTCCTCAATACTAATAACCAGGGTGTCACATTTCTACACCTAAACTTACTTATGACTACATGAAACCTACTGTTTCTAGGGCAGACCCACATCAATTTTCACACACACACACATACACACACACACACATGCATGTGCACATGCACATACACACACATACACTTTTTGTCCCTTGAGCCTCCTAATTACCATGATCTAAGGCTGCAAGCAGTAAACAGTCCCAGACTGAGCATTTTCCAAAACACATGTTTGGAGTCATCTCTGTGTGGGAACAAAGGTCCTGGAAGGACAACAAGGCTGAAAATCAAAAAGAGGAAGAAAACCCCAACTCTAGCTTCTGCTCATAAGCTTCTTCAGCTAGTCATCCCAGCAGGTGGCATCTTTGAACCTAATGACTGTGTTCACCAGAAGGATGAAATATTCTGAGAGCCTTTAAACATAACCTGGAGACACATGGAGAGGAAGATGGTATCAGACAGAACAGACAGGGCATTGCAGGACTCATGACCAACAGAACCCTGGGCGAGACACGTGGAGGACAACCCAAGTAGTTCTAACTGGCAATTTGGGAACCATGTATTGTGAATTACATTACAGAATATGATATTTTTAAACACCAATTCTGTTTTTCTTTAAGCGAAGAAACTATTTTGCTTTCAGTAGGGTGAATCAAAAACTGTAAAGAAGCAGGTGAAATGAGAAAGTGTGAGGTATAGCAGAGAAGAAGGTCAGCTAGGTTCTCTTAACCTCAGGCCCCAGCAAGTACCTAACCCACCCACTCATCCCCTCCTGGGTCACAGATCTGTTCCCATAATTTTGCCAGATCTTTTTGTTTGTTTGAATAAACAGTTACTCTGTACCCAGTTCTGGATAGTCTCTTTCTAGCCCCAAGAATCATGAGAACATAGAGAACAATCTTTTAATGACTTTTAAAAGAAAAGATTCTCCAAACTCATGATGACACACCTCATCAGTTAAAGCTATGTATTTATTTATTAACATATTGCAAGCATGTACTACTATACTAAATATTCACATGTATAAGTACATATGAAAAATAGAAAGTAAGCAATCTGTGAGGTAACACACACAGAGGTTCTAGCACAGTATTTCCTTTCCATAAGATAGAAGATGGCCTCCTAGCCTTCTCGTGAAGAGGGTCCTAGACAATGGTAGAGACTGCAGGGGTAGGAAAAGAAAAGGAAAATCAGGAACCTGAGAAGGTGGTGAATTCTCCCAAACAGAAGAATACAGAGATACAGACTTACATTCCTGGCAACACAATACATTAGAAATCCTGAAAACTCCAAAATCATTTTCCACTCCAAAATAAAAAAAGGAAGCCACCCCTTGAACCCTGGACCTCTAGCTCAGAAGGCAGGCCGCTTCTGTGCCCACACTCTCAGCCACACCTCAGCCCCCCCGCCCCATACCTAATATTGCTGGTGATCTTTGGCTGTGCTTCCTCTTTCCAGAACATTGGACTGCAGTGGATTAACCTTTCTGGGTTGAAGGGAGACTCAATAACCCTTCATCCAAACAGAGGACCTCAGTAGGCTTCCGTCAGTGTGGTGAGTTTACCCCTAAAATAGAGTTCTTCAATGAGTAAACGGGGGGAATAGCGAAGTTCCCTCCAGCTGTGGACCTTGGGGAGCCTGGCAAGAGTGTGGGTGAGTCCTTCTTCCATACAGAGAACATCAGGTGGCTTGAGGAGTGTGCCAATAAGGCTTCCCTTAACCTGGAGAAAATTAAAAGGGCTTATGAGACACCCAGTGATACAGTACGGTCCCAGCTGAGACAAACACTATAGGCAGGGAGATCTGGTGGCCAGGAACAACCAGAAGACATGGTAACAGTGGGAACTAAGGGTTGACTTACATCAATACTCCTGGGCTAGTCAGCCCAGGAAGAATATAGGACTTGCCCAACAGGCATGCAGGAGGAATTTGGGTGACTGGTCCTCTCTTCATTGCAGTACCTAGTAATTGGACAAACATCAATCACACAGTAGGACCCTAAGATACATACTACCAATAGTTGAGATGATTTGGATTGAAAGACCAAATATTAGTCTGAAAGGTGAAAATGACAAAATGAAAAAGCAAAATGCAATCTCAAACATCAAGTCTATTAGGAGCAAGTACAGGAGACATTGAAATAGAGGACTTTAAAAGCCATACACCTGAAATCTCTGAAAAGATAGCAAGTGAAATGAAGAAACAAATCCATGAGGCTATAGAGGAAATCAAATCAAATCAAATCAAATCAAATCAAATCAAATCAAGTAGTTTCTCAGTCAAAGACAGAAATGACAACCTTAGTAAGGAGTTGCGCAGCATAGATAGAGAAGAAATAGATTTTTTAAAAAAAGCACACGAGCATGGGAAAGTGATTGAAACCCTGAATGAACAATATAGAAAACAAGCAGAATGCATGAAACAAATTAAAAGAGATATCCAAGAAATAAAAAGTTATATTGAAAGCTGTCAAAACTGTTTAAATGAAGCTGAAGATAGAATTTTGGACCTTGAGGACAGGATCGCAATTAGCAATCATGAAAGGATAGAACTTTTAAAAATAACAAAGCAGCATGAAATGACAATTCATCAGCTTCAAGATGATGCCAAGAGAAATATAAGACTAACAGGCATCAATGAAAATGCAGGATTCAATGCGAATGACAGCAGTTAACTATTTACAGAAGTAATAACGGAAAATTTCCCAAATGGGGGAAGGAATCTCATATGCAGATAAGTGAGGCATATAGAATGCCATACAGTCACAACCAACATAAATCTACACCCAGACATATAATAATTAAGATCCCAGACATGTATCATAAAAACAGAATACTAAAAGTTATTAGAGAAAAACAGAATTCACCTATCAAGGAAAGCCCATTAGAATCACAGCAGACTTTTTAGCACAAACCCTCAAGTTAACAAGAGTTTGGAGTGGGATGTTTCAAGCCCTGAAGGAAAACAACTTTCAACCCAGATTGATGTACTTTGCATAATTTTCTTTGAAATTTAATGGGGAAATAAGATACTTCCATGACAAAGAACAACTGAAGAAATTCATGTCCACCAAACCAACCCTAGAAAGAGTACTGAAAGACATATTATATGGAGATAAAAATGATTACAATTTCAAGAACAACAACAGAAAGAAACCACCAGACAAGGTAGGTAATTAGACAAGGGGAGAAAGCAGAAAACCAACAGCAGGAAAATAACATTACAAAGACGCACCAGTATATATTAGTTATATCCATCAATGTAAATGGCCTCAATTCACCTATTAAAAGAAATAGATTGACAAAATGGATCAAGAAACAAAATCCCACAATATGCTGTATACAACAGACACATCTGACTCAAAAGGAAACTTATAGACTAAAAGTCAAACAATGGAAAACAATTTTCCATGTGACAAGAACCCAGAAAAAACCAGGGGTAGCTATTCTATTGGCAGACAATGTGAACTTCAAACCAAAAATGATCGAAAGAGATCAAGAAGCTCACTACATACTTGTTAGTGGAAAAATTCAAGAGGAAGAACTAACAATTATAAATATATATGCAGCAAATACAGGAGCACCCAACTATATAAGACAAATGTTAATGGACATGAAAAACCAAATGTAAAGAACACAATTGTAACAGGGGACCTTAATATCCCATTGTCACAAAGACATAGATCAACTAGACAAAAGGTTAGCAAAGGAATAACAGAACTAAATCAAACCTGTGATCAAATGAACTTAGTAGATGTTTACAGAGTATTCCACCCAACCAGATGAGAATATACATTCTTCTCAGCTGCACATGGGACATTCTTTAAAATAGACCATACACTAGCTCATAAAATATTCTTAAGGAAATGCAAAAGGACTGAAATTATCCCATACATATTATCAGGCCATAGGACACTTAAAATGAAATTAATGGCAAAAGAACTTGCAAAACCTATAAATACATGGAAATTAAGTAACAACCCCCTGAACAATCAGTGGATTACAGATGAGATTAAAGAAGAAATTAAGCAATACCTAAAATTCAGTGAAAATGCACTTACAACATACTGAAACCTGTGGGATGCAAAGAATATGGCCCAAAGAGGGAAATATGTAGCAATAAATTTTCATATTAAGAAAACAGAGCCGGGGATTTAGCTCAGCAACATAAGTGCTTGCCTTGCAAGCGCATGGTCATGAGTTCAATGCCCAGTACAAAAAAAAAAAAAAAAAAACAAAAACCATGAAAACAGAATTAGCACAAATAAACAACCTAATGCTACATCTCAAGATTCTAGAAAAATAAAAGCAAGTCAAACCCAAAGCTCACAGAAGAGAGGAAATTATAAAGACCAGAGCAGAAATCAATGCAAATGAGACTAAAAAACAATATAAAGAATTAATGAATCAAAGAGCTGGTTTTTTAAGAGAATAAACAAAACTGATAAACATCTAACCAACCTTATGGAAAAAAGAAAGAAAAAACTCAAATTCATGCAACAAGGAATGAAAAGAGAGAAATTACTACAGATCACATGGAAATTCAAAAGATCATGAATATCTACTTTGAAAAGCTTTACTCACATAGGGTAGAAAACACAGAGGAAGTGGACAGATTTCTAGAAGCATATGAACTACCAAAGCTCAATCAAGAAGATGTAACAATTTTGAATAACCCAATATCAGATATTGAAATTGAAAATGTGATTAAAAACTCACTACCAAAAAAAGCCCAGATCCTGATGGATTCATGGCTGAATTCTACAAGAAATTTAGACAACATTTAATGCCAATACTCCTCAAACTCTTTAATGAAATTGAAAGGAAAGCAATCCTCCCTAACTCATTCCTGGAGGGAAGTATTACTCTGATATAAAACTGGACAAAAACCCAACCAAAAAGAGAACTATAGGCCAATCTCACTAATGGGCATTGATGCTCAATAAAATACTGGCAAATAGAATGTAACAAATCATCAAGAGGATTATACATCACGACCAAGTGGTATTTATCCCAGGAATGCAGAATGGTTTAATATATGCAAATAAATTAATGTAATACACTATATCAACAGAGTCAAAACAAAAATCACATGATCATCTCAATAGCTGCAGAAAAAGCTTTCGATAAAGTCCAACATTTGTTCATGATAAAAATGCTACAGAAACTCGGAATAGATGGTATCTACCTCAATTTCATAAAGACTATTTATGACAAACCAACAGCCAATATTACACTAAATGGACAAAAACTGAAAGCTTTCACTCTAAAATCAGGAACAAGACAAGAATGTCCACTATCACCATTTCTATTCAATAGAGTTCTGGAAATACTATCCAGAGCAATCAGACAAGAGAGAGAAATAAAAGGAATAAAGATAAGAAAGAAAGAAGTTAAATTATCACTCTTTGCAGATGACATGATACTCTGCATAGAAGACCCCAAAAACTCCATTAAAAGACTACTAGAGGTAATAAACAAATTCAGCTGTGTATCTGGATACAAAGTCAACCCTCAAAAATCAATAGCATTCCATACACAAACAAAAAACTCACTGAGAGAGAAATTATGGAAATATCAGCTTTCATAATAGCATCTAAAAAAATGAAACACTTAGGAATCAAGCTATCCAAGATTGTAAAAGACCTACATGCTGAAAATTGTACTACTCTTAAAAAGGAGATTGAAGAGGCTATTAGAAAATGGAAGGATATTCCTTGCTCTTGGCTAGGAAGAACCAACATTGTGAAAATGATCATACTCCCAAACCTGTTACATATATTTAATGCAATCCCAATCAAAATACCATTAACAACCTCACATATCTAGAGAAAACACTCCTAAAATTCATTTGGAAACAGAAGAAACCTAGAATAGCAAAGGTAATTCTGGGCAACAAAGGCAATGTAGGAGGCATCTCAATTCCTGACTTGAAATTATATTACAAAGCCACAGTGATAAAATCAGCATAGTACTAGCAAAGAAATAGACCTGAGGAACAATGGAACAGATTAGAAGATGCAAACACAACTACAAAGACACTCAACCATCTGATATTTGACAAAGGGGCTAAACATGTTCACTGGAAGAAGGATAGCCTCTAATAAATGGTGTTGGAAAAATTGGCATTCCACATACTGAAGACTGAAACTAGGTCTATATTTAGCACCATGCACTAAACTAAAGTAAAAATGGATCAAAGGTCTAAATATTAAAACAGAAACACTAAATCTACTGGAAGACAAGCTAGGTAGAAATCTTGGAGACATAGGGGTAGGTAACTAATTCATGAACAAAACACAAACCACACGGGAAGTACTTTAAAGAGTCAAAAACTGGGATCCCACCTTATTAAAAAGTTTTTGCACCTCAAAAGAAATCACCAACAAAGTGAAAAGAAAACCCACAGAATGGGAATTTTAGCCAGCAGTCCCTCAGACAAAGGACTTATATCCAGAACATATGAAGAATTGAAAAACATCAAGCCCCCCAAATTCAAAGACCCTCTCCAAAAATGGGCATTAGAGATGAATACACATTTCTCAAATGAAGATATACAGATGGCAAATAAATACATGAAGAAAAGTTCACCATCACTGGTCATTTGAGAAATGCAAATTAAAACAGCATTGAGATTTCATCTCACCCCTGAAAGAATGGCTGCCACCAAGAAATCAACTGATAACAAACGTTGGCGAGGCTGTGGGGGGGGGGGCAAAAGGAACACTTCCCTACTGTTGGTGGGAGTGTAGACTGGTGCAGCCATTATGGAAATCAGTATGGAGAATTCTCAGAAGACTAGGACTGGAAGCTCCATTCAATCCAGTTATTCCCCTGCTGGGTATTTTCCCAGAAAAACTGAAAAGGTCATTTCTCAGCAATATATGTGCACTCATGTTTATAACAGCACAATTCGTAATAGCTAAATCTTGGAAACAAACAAAATGCCCATCAACTGCAGAATGGATGAAAAAGATGTGGTATTTTTATACTCAGCTATAAAAATGATGATCTTGAGGCCTCTATAGGTAAATGGAGACAAGTTGAGACTATCCTCATAAGTGAAATAAATCAGACTCACATTTGCAAATATCGTATTATTGTCTCTCTAATATGAAAAATAATAATAAAAACTGAAAGAATAATAAGATCCAAAGTGTATAATATATATTGTGATAATGAAAGGGAAAGAAAGTGCTGTAAAGGATATAGCTGTATGTATGTTTAAGTGTGCAGGATAGATAACCATACTACTAAGTTTTTGTTAGTTCATCCAACAGAATGGTTTGTGCTGTCACTGTTTGCTTGTCCACTTTTTATGCTTTGATGTGTCTTAAGCAACTACTTCCAAGATAACAATATGTAATTTATCAACTAGTGATTTCTTACTGTTTTTTGAAATTCTGTACTATTTCTACTCTTTTTTCTGTTTTGCTTTTTTTCTCTAATTAAAAAAATTAAAAAATGAAAATAAAAAAGCAGACAACAATTTAAAATGTTCAATACAATGCTTTAAAAATTTAGAAATCTTGAGACAAGGGTTCAGAATGTGAAAACAAAGTGACCATGCAAACCACTCTCAGTTCTCAGGGCGTTCCGAGCCCTTAACATCTGTTCTAGAGCCTCAAGTTTCCAGGCACAGGTTGGAACAAGGTTTCCAGGCACTGGGTCCTCCCAAGGTGGAGAGTACCAATGACAGGATCCCCCACATGTTTCACCCTCAGTGGAAAGCTAAGCTCAAATAAAGTTCTGTTTCACAAAGGGCTCAAACAAGGAAACACATCTTTATTTTCATTCTTGGGAAATGAAAAATCGCTCCCAAGTATTTGTAACCATAGCCCAAGCCCAGTTAAGTTTGTAACTTGAATTCACACTCCTTATATGTACCAAAAACCCCCACTGATTTTACTTAATGACAAATTCATCAAACTGGTCCATTGTTGAAAGTGGCCCTGGCAGAAGCAATAAAATGTCTCTTTTACCCACTCTTATGGGATTTCCCCAGACAAAGGCATGAGAAACAGGAAAGCATGAAGGACAGAGAAGTCAAACATAGGTCTTTTTCAGAGGGAGGTAAGATAGTACATGGGAAGGAGCCATATCTCATTAGGAGAATAAAAGCTGAAATTTTCTAGATTTGCAAGTCCCAAGCAAGGAAGTAAAAAGAAATCTACACTTTGACACAAATCTAGTGAAACTTCTTGAATACCAAAGGCAAGAAGATCTGAAAAATAGAGCGAAACCTGGGATCATAGTGACAGTAATTGACCAACATTAGCCTTCTCAACAGCACCAATGGAAGCAGGCAGGTAGAGGGGTGCTTTCTGAAATAGCCAAGAGAAAATAACTGTCAATGAAGAATTGCATGGCCTGTGAAAATATCATCTTGAAAAACAAGAAATTACAAAACATTTTCTCAGAGAAATATCAGGAGGGTTCACCAGCCACAGAAACTTCTAAATAATCTTCTCTTGAGAGATTCCTTCTTTTCAGAAAATGGGCCTCAATCACAGCTCTGGTCCTGAGAAATGTTGGGAGTATTTTCTACACGGGAAGATACTTCTCTCCCTTTTCCTCTCTTCACCCTTCCTACTGCTGGTGTCCACATTCACAGAGTTGCCTGGGTGGGTGTACTTTTTTCCTTCCTTCTGTCATCTCATTGCAGAGATGGCAACGAACAGCTGCTGACAAATTGTTCTTTGCATTTCCAGAATGAGCTGTCTGTGCTTGATGTTAGAAATTAGAGTCTATCCAGACAGTGAATTTCAGATAGGAGATTGCTTCCTGGGCTCCAGGAAGCCAACCTGCTTAGTTGACATAAGAGACAGAAGACTAATGTCCTCTGTTTTCTAACCAACTGATAATTCATTCCCTTTTACAGTACTTCAATTTACTTCACTACCATTTGGTATGTGGGAGCCACTAATAACACTGTCAGGAAAAGTGAAAGAAAAGGAATGAGAAAATACCAGGAGGTATAATTAAAATGAAGTGCTAATAATCTACCCATCAAAAAGCCTGCTTGATATTTCCGAGGAGATGGCACAATGGTTAGCAGAAGAGAAATAGCCTCTCCTATATTTGGAATTCAGATGCTGGAATATAGCCATGTGAGGAAGAGAGAAGGGAAGTGGATCCTTGGGACCCAGGAAAGATCTGATGTGAGAATGAGAGTCCATGGGGAAAGTGAAGAGAGTACCCACAACATAGAGGAGGGAGGTGGCAAGTGGCACTTTCTCCCTGAGCCCAAGCTCACCATGTGGGAGGGGCAAATCAAACTGCAGAAGCACAGTACTACTGGGAACTCCAGAGGCCTCATGGAGAAACACACCAGTGGAACAGAGCAGTGGACACTGAAGACTGCAGTGGCTAGTCAGGTATTGGGGTTCAGATGCCCACCAGAAGAGGGCGATTGGCCAGTAACCACTTTGAGAAAAGGCCAGCAGGAGTCAGAACTCAGAGCAGCTGTGGGTTGGTTCCAAATGCAGGGAGAGGTGCTACTGAGTTCAAGTCAGCTGGAGATCAGGGAGCCAAGTTCAAGCCAGTAAGAGTCACTTGGAGTGTTTCAGGCTGAAAAACTCAGGTCCTAACTTCACAGCCAAAAACCAGAAGCAGCCTCAGTGGAACTAAGGGCCCAGGTTTGCTGGGATTATCCATCATCACCAAAATTCTACTGCTGGCTTGCTGGGATCAGTCTACATGAAACTGGGCTCAATCTGCCCCCTCTGTCAACCAGTGACAGCAGATATATGGCCTGAAGTAGACATGTATGTTTTTTTTCTGCTTTTTTCCTCATCCTTTGCCTTTTTATCTTTTAATGTTTTTCTCTATTTTTAATTTTTCTTGGTTGCTCATTTTTACATGAGTGAGAATATTGTTTCTAGGGCTTTTTGTTTTTTCATTTTGTTCTGTTCTTGTTTCCATTTCTTCTTTCTTTCACTCCTGTCTTCTTCATCAGTTCCCAAAGCTTTCATAATTTTCTTTTTACTTCCAGCCTGGCTTCTAATCTCTTTCTCTTATATTTCTCTATTTTTTCCCTTAACCTCATTTAAGTTTTCTCCCCTGAGAGGAAAATCACCATATTGAGGAGAGATTTACTATATTTACTACAATTTTCTGGTTTGTATTACACTTGGTTCTGTATCTATGACTCCTGTTCAAATCCTGGTTAAAGGTGAAAATTTAATAGATACTACAGTTTGACATTTTCTAGAGTGTGTTTGATGTTATTGTTATTTATGACTGTACTACTTTAGCCAAGGTTACCCAATTATTCTAATCAGTTGTTCTTCCTTGTATGCCAACTAAGATTACCTGAGTGTCATAAACAATACTATATGGCAGTGCCAAAGAACTGGGTTCTGGACAAAATGGGCAGCAATTTCTTATCCCCAATAAATCAAAGAGGTAGGGTCTTGCAATAAACACAAAACCCCAAAAACAGCTACACCTGGAAGATAGCTCCAAGAAGTGGTAATTTCCTAAGGGTTCTTGATATTAGCAATAAAGATATTTGCCATAAACAATTTACAGCCATCAACTCAGGATTTAAACTCAAAAAAGTAAAAATAAAGAAAGAAAATGAGAAGACAGGGAAGCAAGATGCAACCCCAGTCTTCCAAATCACCAAAAGCAAATCCAGAGGGCACCAGAGTGGAACAATTTGAAAGCCACCCATGTGGACTCTCTGAAGTGGTAACAGCAATAATAATAAAGCAAATGAATGAGGCTCTAGAAAAAAATCAAATGGGAAATAATTTGTCAGATAATTTCAGAGGTGAGCAACATAATGAAGGGCATAATTAGTAAATCTAGAGAAGGCATTGTTAAAAATATAGAGGTGCTTAGGAAAATGATGGAAATCATAAATGCCCCCACAAAGGGAAGAAATAGAATGCCTACAATTCAATTAGATATCCAGGAAATTAAAAATTCTATTGAAAGTATACACAGCAGAGTTAAGCAATGTGAGAATAGAATATATGGTATAGAAGACAGGCTTGTGGTTAGCAATCATGAAAAAAAAATTCTTAAAAATAACAAGGACCACAAGAAATCAATACAAAAGTTGTAGATGATGCAAAAAAATAATTTAAGATTGACTGGAGTTAATGAAAAAGCAGAAGATGGTAAAAATGACATTTTAAAAACCTGTTTACAAAAGTAATGGCAGAAAACCACTCAATCACGGAAAAAGAATTTTACATAGAGATAAGTGAAGTATATAGAACTCTAATTAGCCATGATAAAAATAAAAACTGCCCCAAAGCATATAATAGACAGGATTCCAGAAATTCTATACAAGAACAAAATATTAAAAGCTTTAGAGAAAAGAAAAAGTTATCTGTAAAGGAAAGCCCACCAGAATCATAGCAGACTTCGCAGCATAAACCCTTAAGTCAAAGGGGAACTTGGAGCGAAGTATTCCAAACCTTAAAAGAAAATAGCTTCCAACTCAGATTGATGTACCTTACAAAACTATCTTCCACAATTGATGAGAAATAAGATACCTCCATGACAAAGAACACCTGAAGAAATACATGACCACCAAATCAGTACTCCAAAATGTTCTGAAGGACATTATAGAAAGAGATAACAAACACTACAACTCCATAAACTCCAACAGAATAAATCCATGGGAAAAGCAAGTAATTAAACAGAGGGAAAAGAAAGAGAACCAAAAAAAAAATAATAATAGGGCAGCAAGATGGTGGATTGATAAGCGGCAGGGTAAAGAACCTCCCTGAGGAAACATCTCACATGCCAGAATTTAACACCATGGAGAAGATCAGATGAAAGGAGAGGATTCTCATGACCCAGGAAGAAACTAAGGAAAAAGAAAAGAAAAATGTGGATGGAAGGCTGGAGCCAGACACGCTCTCACTGGAGCCGGTCTGACTCATGGTTGTGCTGAAGTCAGGGGTTGGCAAGCCTGAGGACCTCGGTGGGAGAACACATCACAGTGGAGAATGGAGCTGGCGTGGAGATCTGCACTGGCCCATTGTGAGTGCTCAGAATTTGGTCCTCCCTCAGGAGGGGGTGACCAGCTGGGTGACATCTTGGAATCAGGCAGGACAGGCCTGAACACAGAACCCATAGTGGCTTCAGTGGGTGGCTTCTGGTGTATGGCTTCAGTTGGCCACTCCTGGCATGGAGCAGATTGGTGGGAATGGCTTGGACTGGGTCCCGTCCCTGTGTGGGACCCAATAGCCAGGGACAAAGTTGCCCCTGAAGCTGTCCTGAACCAGTTCCATCTGCATGGCACACACTAATGTGGTGAAGGCCCCCAATAGTTGACCATTTCAGAGGGGAAGGACCAGCCTGCACCACCCCTGCTTGTACCTCAGTGATCAACAGTAAACTGGAGAGGGCAGCAATCCCTAGCCAGCATGCTTCAGAGTAACTATAACCAATACAGAAAGGGCCTGGGACCTTTGTTATGCACCTGTATGGAAGAAACCAGAAACATAACAAGAGAAAGAAACAAACAAAAAAAAGTCTCCAGCCACCAACCCAGGGAATATGGGTCCAGGAGATGTAAACACAGAAGAGATTGAGGGCAGCAAACCTGCAGTTTCAGAAGCAGCATCAGCTGACATAAAGAAATATCTTCATTACATTGTATAAGAACTCAAAACAGAATAGCTAATACAAGAAAAGAGATTCAAAGAGATTACCAGGAAATTAAAAACTCCATTGAAGCCTGGCAAAACTGATTGAAAGAAACTAAAGATAGACTATCAAAACTTGAAAACAGGTTTTCAATGTGTGGACATGAAAGGAAAGATCTCTTTAAAATAACAAGCAAACAGGAAGTAATAATACAAAGGCTAGAAGATGACAAGAGGCTCTATAACTTAAGAATAAAAAATGTGAGTGAAGAAGCAGGGATAAACATAAAAGAAATACAAAAGCTATTATCAGAAATAATTAAGGAAAACTTCCCAAGCATAGCAAAAGGAAATGATATTCAAATATATGAGGCATACAGAACTCCAGCCAGGTACAACCAAAACAGATCTACACCTAGACATATAATAATCAAGATCCCAGAAATTCAACACAAGAACAGGATATTAAAAGCTTTCAGAGAAAAGAAACAGATCACCTATAAAGGAAAACTCATCAAAATTATGACAGATTTCTTGACACAAATCATCAAATCAAGAAGTGCTTGGAGCAAAGTATTTCAAGCTCTGAATGAAAATAACTTCCAACCCAGGTTGATGTACCCTGAAAAACTGTCTCTCAGAATTAATGGAGAAACAAGATGTTTCCATGACAAAGAGGAACTGGGGAAGTTCATGATCACCAATCCAACCCTACAAAAAATACTAAAGGACATTGGAGAGAGAGAGAGAGAGAGAGAGAGAGAACACCAGGGTTTCAGGAAGAGTGGCAGAGGGGCCTCAGTGAACAGGGCAGACAGTGGAATGAAGGGGAAAATTAGACAACCAATGGCAGAAAAATAGCATAGCAGAGATGAGGCAGAGAAGGTTGGTTATAATCTCTAACATAGATGGCCTTGATACACTAACAAAAAGAAACACAGGCAGAGTAGATAAGGAGATAGGGTCCATTGAGATGCTCTGTATAGGAAATATGACCAACCTGAAAGAGTGTTTATGGAAAGTGGAAATACTGAGAAAATAATGCTCTATGTGACAGGGAACAAGAGAGAAATACATGTAGCTCATCCAGCAGCTGCAGGTAGGTTGGAGAGACATAACACTTTTGTACATTGGAGAACTACTCAGCTATAATGAAGGAAAACCTTGAGGCTTTTGTAGGTAAAGAAATACACCTTATGATCAAGCTCAGAAGTAAAAAGGTTCAGAACCACTTAGGTTAATAGCAGGTTGCCTCCCTAATCTAAAATCTAAAAGAGTTAGTGGGATTCAAAATGTACAAGGCACCCTGTGAAAGTGAAAGTGGAAGAATTGTATAAAAATGAAGGCAGAGGACATTGTTAATCTTGCATCATGATTTGAAACCCATATTGTTTTCATTGTTCTGTTTAGTTTGGTTATATTCTGTTCCAGTTTATCTACTTGTACTAGATTTGAGGGAATGGACAGCTATTCCAAAGATAGCAAGATACACTATGGTAACCATTTTTAATTTCCTATTAACTTAATCTGAAACCCTGTATTGATTTCACTCTCTTGTTTTGACTGATTTTATTTGAATTTGTTTTGTTTGATCATACTCTTGTTTTGACTGATTTTATTCAAATCTGTTATGCTTGATAGTATCAAGTCTGAGAGTATAGGCAACTACTCTGAAGACAATAAGATTCACTATGATACCCAGGGTGGTTTGACTATTACCTTCTTTTTAAGTTCTATAGTGTCTCCAATGTTTTGTTTTTATTGATATTTTTCTGTACTGCTATGTTCAATTTTACTATGCCTGATGATATAGACAATTCTATTGAAGATAACAAGAGACATCATAGTAACCATTGTAGATCACTTTGTATTTTGGTTTTAGTCATGTGCTATATTCATCTTTTTGTTTTGAATGACCCTGCTTTGTTTCCTTTCTCATTTGGTTTTGTTCTTTTAAAAATAAAATAAAAATAAAAAATAATATGACAAAAATAAGCCAATATTATAAACTATAACTGTCAAGGTCATGGGGCTGGAGATTTAGCTCAGTGGTGAAAGTGCCTGCCTGGCAAGCATGAGGTCATGAATTCAATCCCCAGTACAAAAATAAATAAATAAATAAATAAATAAATAAAGAAGGTCAATGGGTCTGCAATGCAGGGCTGAGGAGTCTATGCTAGAAGGTTGAAGGGTTCAAGATGGAAGCCAAAAAGTCTGCACTAGAAGCCAGGAAATGACTCCAAGCTGAAAGCAAAAGATGGAGCTCCTCTAAAGAACAAAAGCAAGCCTGTCCTTCCTTATTCTCCCTTTTCCTCTATACTGTCCAGGCCATCAGTTACCTTCAGGTGGGTCCTCTACACTGTAGGGTATAGAATTGCTTAGCTGACTTAATTAAGCTCCTAAACTTCTCAAGTTGACACAACCAATCTATCCCTTGTCAATTTGGCAACCGGATGTTTCTTTAACCAGTCTCCAGATATAAAGACATGTGCATAATTACGCCTAAAATAACTATCCCATATACAAATGGAAATGCACTAATCCCCTCTCCAGAATAAAAGGTAAGTTTTCTTTGAGTGATGCTTACTCTTGTCGTTTCATAACTTGAATGTTATGGCACAGATTTAATAATTCTTAAGAACCAGGATAAGTTTATCAACATTATATTACATTAGAAACATATTAGGAGAGAAATAGTACAATTACAATCTTCTTTTCTGTAACTGATCATGGGGTCATAGCTGGTATTTAGAACTACCTTCTTCTACTTCCCATTCTGTACTATCTTGGCCTTTAGCAAGCACCTCAGCAGGTCTTGATTCTTTCCCTGGTGCAGTGACCCATACCTTCATTCCTGAATGCTCTGGAACATTTGTCATTCTGCCTGGATTAGGTTATTATAGTTTCCTATTGACTTGAATAACAGGGCATGGTAGTGCTAGTAGGAGACACTCTAAGGGATCTCCTGCATTTCAAATACACTCTTCCATTCTGATGAAAGTCCTTGGGTCATTTTTTATCATCCTGTTCCTTCTCAAGAACCATATTCTCCTGTGTTTTATCCTGGAATCCACAGCTCCACTGGAGCCTCTCCTCTGGCCAAATTCTTCAGATCACCCTGCTGGCTCTTTGTTCTTAATCTCGTGGTATTAGGGATTAATATCATGTACCTAATCTCATGGTATTAGGATTTTGTGCATGCTAAGCAAGGGCTGTATCATTGAATTACATCTCCAGGCTCTTCACTCCTAATTTGAACACAGATCCAGCCAAAAGCACTCAACAGAAACTGTGCTACCATCCCAACAATAGACTGTATTGAAAATTTTTTCTGCAACCTGGGCAATATCTCTAAATACAAGCAAAATGCATACAAACTTCCTTCCTAAATACCATATACATCACCTGAGATCCAGCAGCCAAAGCAGTCTTCAATAGAAGCCACTTGAGCTTCATCCTAACAAACAGATTTTAAGTCAATATTCTGATCTTCTGCGATCTGACCAGAGCCTCCCATATAGTTTACAGCATGTAGGGGCTACATCTTCACCCAATCTCTCAAAATCTTTCCAAATTAATTCCCATGGCTCTTAAAGTACATGACTAGGCAACATAACAGAAATGACCCCATTTCTGGTACCAATTTTGTTGTAGTCAGGGTTTGTAAAGGAATAGGTTTAATATAGGGCACATAATTATTTTATATTTACCTAAGCAGTCAAATGCAGAAGCATACAAAAGATCTATCCAGACACTTGAGACCCAAAGAATACAGCTGAAGGTCTGGATCCCATGACAATGTCCTACATGAGTCTAATTGAAGACTTGGAGCCCACGGCAATGTCCTCCATGACTCTAGCTTGAGGTTTAGAGCCCACAACAATGTGTCATGCAAGGCTGTACCAAGGATTTGCACTGGGAAGGCCCAAAGGTTGGTGTTGGAAGCCAGTGGGATAAAGGATCTATGTCAGCAGGCTGAGGGATCTGCATTGGATCCAGGAAGCGACACTCAGTGTAAGGACCAAAGCTCCCCTGAAGAGAATCACAGCCATCTTCACCAACAGCAAGGACTCGAGATCCTCTGAGGATGAAAATGGCTGGGTTAAATCAGTGTGACAACCTTCTGCAGGAGAATCAACAGAACGCCATCCTCCCCTCCGGTTCTTTTATGCTGTTGGCAACAATCCTCAGCTGGGCCTTCCACACTCAGAACCATGCTGATTCAGTTCAACTGGGTGTTGCAAGTTACCCATTAGCTAATCAGCCATAGATGGTATCTTTCCACATATATTGTAGGCTGTGGGGGCTGGATTGCCTTTTTTCAGGAGTCTTGGTGTTGAAGACAAAAACTGTCTCAAAATGAAGGAAGGATGGTGAGAGAGGTTCATGTATGAGCAAATGACTGGCAAACCCATGGTGTCTAAGTAATTGATGATTTTCAAGTAATACATCCATTCCATGGTCCTTCCAAGACAATAAAATCCCAGTCAGGAGGTCTGCCTCATTTGCTTCTTAGAACAACCCTGATGAGGCAGAGATGATCAGTATTCTCTGTAGACAGAATATACTGAAGGAACAGTATAGGGACTAAGGGCCAGCGGCTGGCAAGTTCAGAGCCTTGGCCCTAAAAACAGCAGTTCATTTAACAAAATGGTGCTTCTGGGCTGAGAAATTATAGGAGGACACATACAATACCATCAGTTAAGATCAACTGCGCTCATCCTACGAGAATGACTGCAAGGGTTTCCTGTATGTTAACACATTTAATCTTCATGAGAAACCTAGGGAATAGGTACTCCCTTCATTCCTATTCTACACATTGCATAACTAAGGCCCCTAGAGATTGTTTCTTACCTGAGATCACAGAACTGACAAAGTGACTGTGAGCAGTTTTCAGTATCTTTGCTCTTAATCCCCTTTCCTTCACTCTTCTTTTTTGTCTCTTCAATCTTCTTTCTCCTCTCTTTCTGTCTCTAAATAAGGGACTTGTGGGTTCTAAAACACTAAAGCTATTTTTAAAAATTAAATAGTTTGTTAATACTATATTGCAGTGCTGCAATACAATTATGCTCTCAATCTAGACTGGCCTTTGACTTGTTTTTCTGTGGAGTGAAGGATTATAATTAAGAGATTCATGTCTAAAGCATAGTTACTGTCAAAGCCAATGGTGTCACCATGAATATAAAGAAACTCGACTGGTCAGGACTTACCCCAGGGCTTGGCAGTGTTAATGGGGCCGGAACTAATGATCAGCTTCTCTGTGACACAAGTCAGGGTACAGTATCTTGATGCTGGCCTCTCCAGAGACTCCCAAGTGCATCCCTTTCCCCTCCGTGTCTAGAAGGCTCAGCCCTCTCCTTAGCATGCTTCCCCTGAGAGCAGATATGTGTGTTGTGCAGCCCTATGGTGCCACAAGTTTACTAAACCATAGGGCATTAGAGCTTTTTGACTAGCCAGACCCCAAAGGCTGCCCTTGTCACTTACATCATCAGTTGTGTTTCACTGGAGCAGATTTTCTGAGGTGCAATAGTATCTTGCATTTGCTCTTTTGTCTGGGCCCACTGGCCAAGCCATATATCTGAGGAGTCCCAGCCAGACAACCTATCACATGTTGGTTACCTCTGCCTTGTATTGCTGTAAACACTGGCAACGAATGATGGGCAGGCAGGAAACGTATTAGTAGGAAAAAAGTTATAGAGGAAAGGATGGGTCAGGTTTTGTGAAGCCTGAAGTTACACTATTTTGAGGGCCTCCTTTAAAAAAAAGAGTAACAACCATGAATTCAGGACATCTATTCTTCTTAGCATTTATGTGAGTGGGACAGGAGATGCTTAAGATAAAACTTCATTAGCTTCATGGGGGGATTGTGCCCTGTATCAGGTGACAGACAGATGTATGGAAAAGGGTATCTCTATTGCAGCTCCAACCTGAATATGCAGACTTCTGCCACGGCTGTTTGGGAGACTATCCATGGGAACCAGACTTCCTTTACAACATTCAGCAAAGGAGAAAAATGCAGGAGGAAGCAAGAGATGGAGCTTCTACTTCAACTGGTATAGAGAAAAGCAAGGCATTAGGAGAGTGCTCTGTGCAACACAAAGGAAAAGACAACGAGGAAAAGAGAAATGTGCAGAGTGGCAACAGGGGTGTTGAAATAATGAATCAAAATAACTTTCATTCATCCCACTAACCAGTCTCACGGTGATCAATAGATGAAGTCATCCCCCTACTAGCCAATCTCTATTTGTTCCCATACTACGGCACTGCTTCTATCTGTTCTCTGTCCTCATCCCTACAGACTATAACACCCAGGGCCTTGGGGTTGTGTGCATATTTGGTTTGGGAAGCACTGGTAGAAATCATAAAATAGTAGGAAAAAGAGAGAGAAAGGGAAAGAGAGGGAAAGGGAGAGAGAGAGGGAGAAAAAGACAGAGAGGTAGAGGGACACCAGGACATTTCTTTCGTGTTCCTCCCCTGCTTCAATACCATTCTTCTGGTGGGGGCTGAGTGGCTCTATTTCTACAACTACAGCACTAACTGGGCCTGGAGTGGGTCATGGCTTTCCACAGTTGGTAAAGGATTCACATGTAAAGTATTGTCTGTCAGCCTTTCCCACACTCAAGATGATTAGATTAGTGCTCTTTTTCTTGGCTAGATTCAGGTTGCTCACTTCCAGTTAGGACTTCTCAAAGATCTTTGAAATAGCACCTAAGTGGGAAAGGTTGATGGTTTAAAATAAATCAAGGTTCTTGTACAGACACAAAGGAGAGGACCACATGGCTCGGAAAGACCTGTTGTTTCAAATTTGGAAAAGTGGCCCTCAGACAGAAACACTGCTCCTGAGTCTTTAGGAACTAGTGAAGGATAAATAATGCAGCATATGGTTCACCTTCTTTTGGCTGCTGGCGGGTCAGAAGCATCTGGATCAGAACTGAGTTTCATGGACCTTGGGAAAATTCTTCTTTTTAAAAAAATTTTTGTTTTAAAGAGATTAAAACTGAGCAAAATAAAACAGAATAAAGCCAATCAAAATGAACCAATGTGACACAAGACTTCAAAACAATAGGAAATCAACAATGGTTACCTCTTGTTTTCTTTCAAATAGCTGCAGATACCTTCAGACACAGCAAAAATCATACAAAACAGACATAGAACCAATAAAAACAAAACAATGAATGCAATAAAGGACTGCAAAACAAGATAAGAATAAATCCAGAATGGCTGCCATAATATATCTTGATATCTTTGAAATAGCTGTCCATGCCATCAGATACAATAAAATCAAAACAAAACAGAATAAAACCCAACCCAACAAAACAATGAAAATTATACAGGACTTCAGAGCAAGATTAGGTAATTAACAACGGCTACCAACTTCAGAGGGAAATCCCCCATAGATGCTATGTTGCATATTGTCATCCTCTGAATAGATTATCAGACTACCAGCTTTAGACCTGCAGACAGTGAAACACTGAACACTATAACATTAAGTTGTATTTTACCTCAATAGCTATCATCTCAGCCTGTGTTTCTCCGGATCAGCCAGTCGCTTATAAGGGACAGTGAAGGAACTTGTTTCTTCTTGTGTCCCAGCCTGTGTCAGAAGGGGCTGGCATCTGGTTCTCACTCCAGTGGACCACACACGGCACTGATTTGCAGGGAGGGCTTGCTTCTCAGTGACTTCTTAGTCTCTTCCCCCGCAGACCACAAATGGTGCTGACTCATGGGAAAAGGCTGGCATCTGGCTCTCTTTCCCTTGGGAAAATTCTTAAATTTGCAGTGACTTCACTTTCTTTCCCATAGTAGGATTAATAATCCCTACAACCTCCCTAGGGATGCTCAGCAATCATAAATTGAACCAATATCATATTGAACAAGTGCCACGCATTACACTGGGGTTCTTTTAATTTGTGTGGTACTTTGTCTTAGGACATCGGTTGTTTTAATTATTACAGTTTGATAGTTGGAGACTATGGTGATGAGCATCCCAGCAATAAACAATAAGAAGACTCTTCCTTATAACAGTGTAGGCAGGGTAGAGAACCAGTAAGATATGTTGAAGCACCAACAATGGCATGAGAAGCCATTGTTACACCCACACTCATTAACAGAACCCAATGGGAGCTGCAGTCAATGAGGAAGATTCTTCAAAGGCATTGAGGATTATCCTACATAAGCAAATTGGCTTCAGCGAAGCCCAAGGAAAATGTGGTGGAAAATGCTATCACAGATCATTGTTGTTATTTTTCTTTAAGCCCTTGTGTGTTGGGGTGTGTGTGTGTGTGTGTGTGTTCACACATTGGAGATTGAACTTAAGGCCTTTACACATGCACAGCATGTGCTGTATCACTGAGTTATATCCAGTCCCTAAACTATCTTTGAGAATCAGGTGAGCATGTCTATTATAAATTACCTAATAGAGAATCATATTTACTGACAAAATAAAAATTTAGTAATTTTACTCCAAAATAACTTGTCCAGGCTTCTTTAAATACTAAGTATTCTGGCCTACTATAGAATATAAACATATTTGAAAATTTTTATTTTTTGTTTCTTTTTTCTTGAAACTTAAACATGCTAGAGCTTCACTGAATATATCTGAAGAGGAAAGCCCCGGCCCACAACTCTCTCACTGACCTGCTCCTGCTATTAATGGTGGGGCTATCTCTACTGTCCAAAAGTTCATGCCCCTGGCAGTGGATTCATTTGTCCACTGGCCACTGTTCAATGTCTGTCCCCTCTTTAGTTCTCATTCAGCTTTTAAGAAGGGAGGCCCAGGGATCCAAGTGGAGTTGCAGAGTTGTTGACAGAATTACAAGGCAATGCAAAGATTTCTTTTGTTGACTTCATAATCTTTCTCTCATCACACTTGGACATGTTACTTCCAAGAGAAACTCTTACCAACCGTCTTTTGTCCAGGGGCCTTTTTGCAGAATAAAGTCCTTCACACTGGCTGCATGATCTCTGGAACTTGTTTGTACACAGAGCTTCCATAATGAGGAATTGATTCTCAAGAGCTGCACCTACAAAATAACTTGTTATTGATTCTTTCTGCATAGGGAAAGAGCCAGAAGACATCAAAATCTTATGACCAAAAGAAGTGAAATAACTAGATCTTTTCTCAGGGTCATTACTTTCTTCCATTCTGCTTAGGGATTCTGTAAATCACCCAAAGCTAAGCAGAATAAAAACAAAATGAAGCAGAGAAGTTAACCACAAAAGGGCTACACACTCCACCCAGCATACTTCTGATCTGTCAGCACCATCTTCAAATCTCCACAACTTGAATAGGTTTCCTGAATCTTTAGGTTAAAATTATATTCCTTACTGAGAAGCTTGATGATGAAAATAGAAGAAAAAATAATTGGCCCAGAGCTCTGAGTTAGATCATTTCAGAGATCTCCCTTGCCCTAACTCAATATAAAAATATAGATTTATTATACAGCATCTTTTTTTTAACTTTATATCCAAAATTGCCTCTTAGAGCCAATTTACTTATGATTTGGACACTGTATAAGTTTCCAGTAGAAAGGAAACTAAAACTTCTAGCTGAGATCTGAAATCAGCTAGAAATCAGAAATATAATGAAACACATTTTCTTGTTGAAACTATCTAACTGAACCCCATGACCTCAGCCTCAAAGCACTCCTGATTGTGACCCATCTTGCAATTATATTGGTTTCTCATCCTTTGTGATGGTTACAGGATCTTCTTCTATCTTGGTCCTCCTTGTCTGGTTTGAAGTGCTCTCTGGTCTTTCAATTCAGGGCATTCAGCCTCTATGAAACTCTATTATCCCAATTCCTACTGATCTCTGTCTCAGGAAACAGAAAGCCAAGTCATCTGCAGATGAGGGGATGGAAACTAGAGAGGGGACAGGTAAAGAGTTAAAACAGTACCTGGGAAGATCATGCCTATAATCCCAGCACTTGGGAGGCTGAGGTAAGAGGATCGTTGTAAGTTCAAGACAAGCCTGGGCTACAAAGTGAGCTCAAGGCCAGCCTGAACTGCATAGTGAGACCCTGTCTCAAACACACACACACACACACACACACACACACACACACACACACCACACACACACACAAAACAGTCCATGGACACAGACAGAGAAACATCAAGGGCCTGTGGGCTGTTATCTACAGTTTGTAGATACAGCATCATGATGGGTTTTCACAGGCACCACTCAGCAGTAAGACGTGAGGCAACAGAAACTTGGTTCCATTGAGTCTGGTGGACAGTGTGCTGTAGTCATGAGAAAAGCAGCTCAGTATGCAGAAAAAGGTCTTGAGAAGAGGGTCATGGAAGTGAACTCCTATAAAGAACACTGTGGTAGAAAAAGGAGGAAATCCATCAAGTATGGGTAACCTGAGGGGTCCCAGAGTCAGAGGGGTCCCAGAGTCAGAGGGGTCCCAGGGAGCTGGAGAACCTGAAGGATGGTAAGACTAGCCATTTAGAAGAAATAAGGACATTTCTAGGAGTGGAGAGTCCAAATTGTAGGTCATATGCAGGGAGAAAGAAAGGGAATTCACGGTTCAAGGTTTGGTGTGGTCGTTGGGAGACAAGATAGAAGGAAAGGGGCATGAAGGGTTTGGACTGGGCTGTTAGATATCTTATCCTCAGGAATATTGAGATCAGTTACTCTAGCGGCAGGAAAAAAATTTGCCCAAGAAAAACAGAAGAGCCCACATCTCTGAGCTACTATCTTCTGCAACTTCTGCCTTAATGAGCAGCACCTGCCCATCCTGTGAACCATCATTCTAGAAGCAGTTTACAAAGAAGAAAGTTTTGGGAAACCTTGCCTCAGAGCTCCTATTCTGAGCATCAGGATAGCAGCTCTGTCACTGCTCAAGAAAACCCTGAACTGTATCTCTTCTGGGGGTGGAGATCCTGGCTCCTGCTAATCCTCTTCATTCTTGGCTAAGTCCTTCAAGGTGAGAGTGGGAAAAAATGATTGCACGTACTAAAATTAAAATAAGGTCCAGGTTCTTGGTGCTTTCCTAAAGTTTAGATCTTGAGTCTTCCATGACTCTGTCTGCAGATGCCCCGAGTATTTCCCCTAGAAAATCTGAGCTAGAAAATGTCACAGAAGGGCTCCTTTAGCTTAACTCAATATCAAATTTAACATTTTTCTCTTTTCTCCTCCAGCCTACTCTGTCTAGGGAAAGTACAGATAAGGGATGACCTATTACTTGTTAGGCTCAAAATAATTTCCTTAAATAATTTTTCTCCCATGTTTTTTATTTGCCCCTAGTGTTACTTCATAGAAATGTGCTTTTTGTATACTTTTTATGTCATCCACATATGTGGACTTCAAACCTTAGCATTCACATTAGTCCCAAGCTAGAACTTCTGACATCCAATCATGGTCTAGTTTTTAGTGGATATTCAAAAATCAATATCATCATCAGAAACAAAATAGAAAGAATTGCAACAGTGTTACTTTTAAAAATTAAAATTCCTTAAATTCGCTACCAAGAAATATTGACAAGCCAAAGGGAAGGAAAAATATGACTCTCAGGGAGTCACTTTGTCTCCCTAAGCAATTGTGTGCTCATTTGTTGAAACGCCTCAGGTCTCTCCTCATTCTGAATATTGATATGGATATACTTAAATAGCTTTTATAGGCCCTGGAGAAATTTGTTCACAGAGAAAGAGAAAAAGTCTCATTTGGTCTGACTTTTTCCTTAGAGACACTGATAGGAACCAGCACCAGTGTTGCTCTTATTCATCTCATCATTTTTCTTTCATTGCATCTCACATCTCAGTGGAGAGCTTATCTTTATTTCCAACATCTTCCATATTATCCTCATGGCGTCTTTGTAAGTCTATTCACTGTATTGAAGTTTGGAATATGGTTTTCTTGAAAGATAACACCCAGAGTCAAATTTTTGTAAAAGACTGTCACTTTGGTTTGAAGGGTAGAATGAGTTGGCAGTAAAGATAAGGCCCTCCCTTCAAGTTAGGAGCAAAGAAATCTGAAATCTTTGAGAAGCCCAATTATGAACTGCATACTTTGCTGACAATGCCAAAATAGATACATTCTACTTTTTAGTAAAAAAAATCTCTAGCAAAAAAAGCAGGGACAAAAATTCCATTTAATCATCATTTATGAAAGAACTTGGAGTCCAGGATAACTTATTCCTTATCACTTCAAATATTACATCATTTATTCCCAGCTCAGCTCAATTCCCTTGTGTTGAATGTCTTCCTTTACTGAAATTGATCTTTGTTAATACCGGGCATCATGTGCTCTCCATCTCTTAAAGGAAACCGATGGACTCTTGCCATGGCAAGACATAACTGGAAATCTATATACTCCGGACACCAATTCACTGAAATGTTTTTTCTTTAAAAATAACAGCTCTGCATGAATTTGATCACTTTCTTAAATTAGTGTAATTGATGCACCCTGAAGTCTTAATGATTCAGAAAGTGCATACTCGAGGGATATTTAAATAGCTATTTTGTAGGGAGATAAAATATGGGCCAATTCACTGCAGATACACTCTGTGGGTTTAGGGAACACTCAGAGTCTGGCTGAGGGCTGGCCAGTGTGTCAGGAAAACTGCTGCTAAGTGGCACAGAGGGAAAATGCCTTCACACAAACATGGCCTCTTCTCTTTGGGACCTTCAGTGAAGGATGTAAAGGCTGCATGTGAAGACATAATAAAAGGAATTATTTCCATTTGTTCTTTCCAATTCTGACATGAGCCTCAGTTTTCTGCCCTGAAAATCGAGGTTTATTGATAATAGTATTTTCTACTTCCTGGAGTTATTTATTGATGTCAAATCTAAATGAGGTGCCAAAGCAAGTTTGAATCTGGAAAATAGTTCTATCACTACCTGGAACTTCTGTCTACAGCATTCCCCGACTTCCTCCAGGGTGGCAATGCTGCATATGGAGTCTATTCTGAGGATGTTGAATAAATTAATACTTGAATAAGTAAATTCCTCTACTTACATCAGCCAGGCATGCTCCTGCTGCCTATCAGCTAGGAGCTGCACTGCTTCAAGCTGAAAGACAGCAAGTATACCTCATCATTTCCAAGCCTTGGCCAACATGAACCATCAAGCACAGCATTCTCCCCAAATGTGGCCTCCAAAATAGCTCTCAAGTCAGTGTTGCAGGCAGCAACTACCAATTGTTGACACCAGAGATAAAATTGTTGACACTGGAAATAAAACTTACAAGGGCATCCAAATCATTGTTTGGTCACAATGTTTACCCTGAGCTGGTGTTTGGAGCATTGATGCATAATAGGCCATCCTGGGCACAGCTCTGAGCACTACCCTCCTGCTCTGTGAGTGGAGAATGCTGGAAACCAATGTCTGTTTAAGGGCAGGTCATTTATGTGGACGAGCTCTGCACAGGGACCTGTTTGGTTTGCCTGTCTGGCAGCCCTTGACTCATCCCACATTCCTCGTGTGTAGGTGCCTATTTTCTCCTACCCAGAGTCTGGGTACTGAAGGTGTAGAATCTTACTGTATTGAAGCCCACTTGTTGTGTGTGTGTGTGTGTGTGTGTGTGTGTGTGTGTGTGATCCCTTCTCTGAGCTGGATTGGATCTCTTTTGGCCCAGATTCTGCCTGGCTTCTTGCTTCTTACCACTCAGATGCTTGCCAAATCCGAGAGGCCCCACTGTGTCTCCTTGTCCTCCCTCAGCCACCTGGATGTTTGCCTGAGTTCTGGTGACCCCTGGCAAGCATCAGGCACATTGTGCTGAATGATTCCCAGTGTCATCAGCTCTACTGGGGAAAGATCCAACATGTATTGCCTGCTTTTTTTTTTTTGATGCCAGCTTCTCTAAATCCATTACCTAATTTAATTTTCAAAACAAAGCCAGGAGGTTGATATAACATCATTATCTGGATGAGGATATGAGAGGGGACTAGAGACTCAGAGATGTTCAATAATATGCTCAAGGTTACAGAGCTGGGAAATGGCAAAGCTGGAATTTAAGATTTGATTTTGGAATCTGGACACTGTTCACCATGCTGCCTCCTGGACAGATACATACTCTGTGAGCTTTGGGGGGGCTGCACAAGTATAGGTCAGTACGTTCACCTCCCCATCACCTGTAGTCCCAGCTCTGTTCTCTTCAACATGGCTAGAAATTCAACCAAGTGATTCGCAGCATGGGACCTGATAATTAACTAAAGATTCCTTGCAATGAGACCATCTCCCTTGCTTTTATTACCACATTAAAATGTGAATCTTAAGCAAAACAAGAATATGGAGGATGGTAAAGTTTAAGAGAATGCACACCTAACTCAGTTCTCAATAGAGATGTCTCATCAAAAACCATAAAGCTCTATGCACGCCAGAGGTGGGAGTAGGATATAACTATAAAACTGGTTCTGGTTTAGTGATTTGAAAATGAATAGAGAATGTTTGGGTCCCAGCAGAATTCTTAAGAGGCTGTCATCAAGGTCTTCACACCCAAGAACAACATTCAGTAGATGAAAGTTACTCAGGTGAGATGGTTGTTCTAGAAGTGCTCCTGGCATTTGGGGCAGGATAGTCTTTATGGAGGGGGTGGCTGTATGGTGTATTGGAGGACATTTACATCCACGGGAACAGATCTCACCCCTTTGCCAAAAATAGTTCAATGCCTTTTCTAAAGTACCAAGAGAGAGTTATTTTTCCATGTGCCTTGGAGCATCGTGAGTCAGCAAACCAAATGCGTCTCTACTTCTCCAAGCTCCAGGTGTTCCCTCTGTATACCCAGGGGAATGCCATCTGCTCTCGACTTACCTTCAGGTCTTGTGACTGCTCAGAACAAGTGAGCAAGCAAATGAGCAGGGGAGAGAGAAGAGAGGCAGTTACAGTTCACTGCCCTGTAAAAGGTAAATTCTTGACTCATACAAATATAAAATGAACATATGCCCTTAATAAGGAGGACAGCAGTAAGATTTTAAGGTACTTCAAAGGATTCAAACAAACACACATACACATCATCATCATCATCATTGTCATCACCATCATCATCATCAAAAATGCTGAAATCACACAAATAGATAGAAAAAATGATCAATAACCACAGAGTAATAATCACTTTTCTTTCACTGCACATCATTTGCATTTCTATGGACAAGAATCTCTTGTATTTATACTAGAATTCTACATTTTGATAGAATTATAAAATAGTTGACAGATCATAAACAATGAGCCAGAAGAATGTTCATTAGTCAATTTTGCCTCTTTCCAAAGACTTTTACAATTTTTCGTAGCCACATGGTTAGATACGATGGGTGCCTCTAAGTGTGTCCTACTATATTCCCAACTAAGCCAAGGGCAGGGCCACATAAATAACAGAACATTTGAAAACCCGAGGAGTGTACAGTACATGTGCCTACCTTCTCCATAGTTTCCAAGGAAGGGGGGAAACCCCATAATGTTGTCCCACAGACTGTAGCAGGAGACATGCAGAGAGGGCATAGAGGTGACTTCAGAGAATCTCTTTATACTTGGAATGAGCCAGCTGCAAAGTGCTGCTTGACCTGGTTGTGCCCACCTCTGTGGCTGTAGCTTTCTCCATTTTCTCATTTTCTCCACTATTCAACCGTTTTTCAGTTCATCCAATACACCAAATTCATCCCTGTTTCAGAGCCTTTGTGTTTCCATTTATTCTTTAGGAAATCCATTCCTCCAAATTTCTGCATGGTTGCTTTCTTTTCAACATTCTGCTTAGCTCAAATATTGTACCTTAACAAGACATTCCCCACCTCTGGTTCCCTTCTCAGTACTTCATATCACCTCTTCACATTTCTTTGTGCTGGTGTCCACGACCCAGCTGCCTTCTCTGGAAGACAGTCTTTCATGAGCAGGAATGCTCAGATTTGTGCATTGCTATCCTCAATGTCTGAGACATGGTAGTGGTCAAAGATATATTCAAATCTCTCTGCTGCTCAGCCACTAAATGGAGGCAGCATGCTTTGTTTGTTTTGGCTAAGAGTAGTACAGAGGTAATGCTTGGATCTGGTCTCCTAACCAGGGTAAGAAGATGTCCACGGGTCAGGGATATAGCTCAGCAGCACAATGCCTGACTGGAAAGCATGAGGTCATGAGTTTGATTGCCTGTATAATTTTTTTAAATGCCCTCACTGAATCTAGTATGAACTGTAATCCCTGGAAATAAAGAGAAATGAGGGCATTTTGGGAAATGACAGGGAGGTGACTTGGCCAGGCAACTCTGTGGCCACACTTGATCCATGACACTATGCAAGGGCCCAGGTCGGGGAAAATGGGCAAACTAAATAACCCTGAAGTGACTGAGTTGACCTTGAATCGGCAAGATAGCATTTCCATTACTGTGTAGAATAGGACTCAAGACAGCTCGAGAAAAGTGGTAACATTTACATATTTTAGACAATGAAATTTCATGGTTTGAAATTATTTTATCTGCCACATAAACAATTCCATAGGCCGACCATGAAAATTTTGGTAGGACATGGGTATTGTATATAAATGCATAATACAAATTGTGAGAGTAGAGGGAGTGCAAAGCTTTTGGTCTTACTAATTTTTTCAACAAAGAATCAGAAATTATTTTAAGTGCTGGGGATCAAAGTCAGGGCCTCTCACATGTTAGACCAGTGTTCTACCACAAAGTGACATTCCCAAGCTCTTATTATTTTTCTTTACCAATACAATGCAATGTAGGGAGGTGGGGTGGAAGACGGGGGAAATAGGTGTATTGGTTACTTTCCAATCACTGGGAAAAAATACCTGCCACCCACAACTTCAAGGAGGAGAGATTTATTTTGGCTTGTGGTTTCAGTTTATGGTCAGCTGTCCCCAGGGCAGAAACAAGAAGACTGGCTTCAAGGCAGATGGGCCTGGCGGAGGAAAAGGTGCTGAATCCATGCCACCCAGAAGGCAGAAAGACAAGGGAGGAGCTGGGGACAAGAATACACTTTTCCAGGTTGTGCCACCAGTGATCCACTTCCAAATAGGCCCCATCTCCTAACAGCACATTCATCAGTGGATGGTCCAGTCACCTTCCAAACACATGAGACTTTTGGGGGACATTTTAGATTTAAAGTATAACAAGAAGATTCTTTTTTTCTTGAAGGTGAGGTCTCACTATGGTGCCCAGGCTGGCCTTAAACTCCTGAGCTCTATCAGTCTTTACCCTCAGCATCTTGCATAGCTAAGGGGCAAATGCTACCACTACTGGCTAAGAGGAGTCTCAATTTGTATCTTTACCATGGGAACTCCAAGGATGCTCATTCCTGCTTTGAACACATTAACTGAATGCTGAATATATCAGTTAATATGTGTAGGGGCTTGGGATATAGCAGGCAACAGTTGTGCCTTTGAGATTCTTCTAATCTAGCAAAGGATAAAAACAATAAATATTGAATAAATAATAAACAAATGAATTTAATTGCAGGTTAAAAGGAGATGAGTACATAGCTAAAGAAAAAAGCAAACAAGGATGAAGAAGATCAGGAAAAGGAGGCAAAGGGTAGGGGCGTCTGAGCAAGGGTCGAAGAGAGGAAAGCATCTGAACACTAGGTTGAAGGGAAAAATTGATGAAGGTGTGGGACCATGGTTTGTTTAAGGACAAAGACTGGCAAAGGGCCAGAGTGCCCAGAATTTGGGGCTGGGTGCAAATGTAGTAAGAGAGTTAATAGGGGTTTGATCGTGGAATTTGCCTTCATTAGGGAGAGAGTGCTGGGAAATGAACCAGGACTTCATGCCACTGAGCTTCTCCCTCCAGGAGGGGTTTAGAGGCCAATAGTGGAAAGAGTTGGGGGAGGTATTAGTTTATTGTGGCTGTTATGACAAATTACCAGAAGCTTTGGTGGTTTAAAACCACAAAAATTCTCTCAGGGGTTCAAAGTCAGTTTTGCCAGGCTGAGATCTAGGTCTGAGCAGGGCCTGCTTCTTGGAAACTCCAAGGAGAATTTGCTCCTCCACTTGCAGCATCAGGTGACATTCCTTGATTGGCAGCTACCTCACTCCGGTCTACCTCTATGGTCACACTGCCTTCTCCTCTTTGGTCTGGTGGTTAAATTTCCCTCCTTTCCGTTTTAGACTGCCCAGACGGCCTACCATAATCTTCTGACCTCAAGATCCTTAATTACCTTGAAAAGATCACACTTTGTGTCTTAAAACGTAACACAGATTTCTCAGCCTAGGGTCTATATATCCTTTTGGGGCTGTTTCTACTACAAGGACCATTACAGGGTTTGAAGCAAGTTTGATCTAACTTATCTTTTAAAATGATAAAAGGACCCCTTTAATAGTGGGAGAAAGTACAGAAGCAGACATAACATAATAGCAGGAAGGCTTTTTTTAATGTTCCATTTGAGAGATGGTAGGCTCAGGTCAGGGTGGTAGCAATGGAGATGATAAGAAATGGTCAAATTCTGAGTTTATTTGAAGATAGAATTGATAACATCTAAAAAAGATTAGATGTGAAACATGGGAAAAAGCAGTCAAGAATGGCTCCAAAGTTTGGGACTTGAATAACTAGAAAAATGCCTTTGACTTGGAAAGACAGAACTTCTGGGGGATCAGGTTCAAAGAAGATTGATCCAGGCATGGTAGCACATGTTTGTAATCCCAGCTACTCAGGAGGCTGAGACAGAAAGATTTGGAATTCAAGGCCAGCCTGGGATATTTAGGGAGACTTTGTCACAAATAATAAAAATACAGAAAAAAGAGAGATTTATAGTTTAGAACAAGTTCAAGATGCCAGTTAGATATTGCCATGGAGTGAATAGTGGTTTCTTCCCAAAATCATGCTGAAAACTAATACTCAGTATGATAGTGCTAAAAGGTGCAGACTTTGGAGAAGTGATTAAATAAACTCTCATCCTCATTAGTGGAATTAGTTCCCTCAGAAAAGAGTTTGAAAGGAGCTGCCTTCCCCTCTTCTGCAAGGCAAGGACACAGAAACTGGGGCTTTCTATTATGCTTCCCCCGTGATCCAATTACCTTCCAAACTTTCAAACTTTGTTGGCCCTTCCAACTTCCAGAACTGTGAGAAATAAATTTCTATTGTTTAGAAATCATCCAGTCTAAATATTTTGCTATAGTAGCAGGAATAGCTGTGGGAATGTACTAAGAGATCTAAGAAGAGATGTCAAATAGGCCATTGCATGTACTAGCCTGGAGTTCCACAGTAAGGTCTGGGCTGTAAATAAACAGTATTGAAAGCCAAGAAAAACGATGCAATCATCAAAGAAATGAATTTAGAGAACCAAGGACTGAGCTCCTGGACATTTCAATACTAAAAGATTACAAAGAAGAGGATTATTAAAGTTTATATCTAAGTCATCTTTCCAAAATCTCGCATGTTCAAAGGATGACTTTTAGAAGGTGATTGGATGGTGAGGGCCCTAACTTCTTCAGTGGATTAATCATTGATAAAATAATAATCTGATGGTACTACTGGGGGTTCCTAGAAACAGGAGCTAGGGACTAGTTGAATAAATTGGATCTTGATGGTGTAAACTTTGGAACCATATCTGGATCTCAGTCCCTTTTCCACTGGGTCTCCTCTCCTCTCTCCCTTCTCTTCTCTTCTTAGCTGCCATGAGGTTTTCCCTTTGCTTTACCACACTGTTCCTCCTGGATATTCTGCCTCACCTCAAGCCTGCAGTAATGGAACCAGCCAACCACAGACTGACACCATGAGCCACAGTGAATCTTTCCCCCTAAAAGGAGTTTTGCTTAGGTATTTGATCCCCATGATGGAAAGCTGACTAATACAAGGAAGAATCAGAAAAAGTATTTGAAGTGTGTCCTTGAAAAGACAAAAGAAAATAGATATTCATCTAAACTAATGTACGCAGAGGCAGCGTAGGTGGTAGAGATGCTGGTGGGAGGTAGATGTGGCAGGAAGGAACTGTCGAAAATGATGGCTTCAGTTTTCCCCGAGAATTGGAAAGAAGATCATCTGTCTATGGCAAGGATGGGGAAGGAGGTAGTGTGAGTTGGCGCTTTGTGAGCTATGTGAAAGTGGCACTGGTCTCGCTCCTGGTGGATGTGGCTCTGTGTAGGTTACTGGATTTGCTATCTGGAGAAGCCTAATGTCATGCCAAATGCTCCAGTCCCATGGAAGGCATGGTTTTAGTCCATTGAACTTAGAAGGGACTAACTTCTTAAAGCTAACTTCTTTGCCTGAAGGTTTCAGGTCTGTTTGAAAATACGACGAGGAGAGCTTGAGGAATGAAGGGTACTGATCACCTGTAAAATAAAGGGCTGCTCCAGCCTCAGAAGTCCGCGTGTGGTAGGGCAGTCAGGAAGCAGTCCTAAGAGGCATGAGGCAGCGGGCTAACCCCAAGGGGAAAGGGAGTCAGCACATGCTGTGTCCCTCTTAGGCAGATGGCTCTGGCCAGGCCAGGAACTGAGCACCCTCAAATGCTTCCCAGCTCAGCTTCTCGGGGCCTCCTGCAAAACTCCAGAAATGAGAATGAAGTGAAAGGTCAGGGTGAGCACCTGGGGATACAAACGGCTGGGGCTATTTGGGGGCTAAGATAAATACTCAGAATCAGTTTCTGAGGTGGAAGGGAGTTAAAGAAGTGGCAGGGGACAGGGTAATGGTCACGAGTGAGTTACAAGGCTGCTCCGGACCTTCTGATGAATACGGCCCCAGGAAGAAGTGTCTATGCCAGAATCCCTCTTGCAATTTGTTTTTCAGAGGACAGCAGGTATAGTCAGCTACAGGCAGATACTCTGACAAGTGGCCTAGCCCCATGCAAGCTGGCTAGGTCTGGTTGGAGTTTGTCTAATCCTTCGCAGCACCAAGAGGAGATAGGAGACTGCAACCTGTAGATTCATGCTTTTGACAGTGGCAGATAAGGAGGGACAAGCTACCTGCAGCTCCAGTTTTTCTCAACTTGGCTGCATCCAGAGGGCTGGTGTTCAGAGTATTTAAAGTTATTTATTCAGAAACATCAGCCCTTCTTGGGAAGTCATGTTTGCATCCATATGTGAGGAGGCCAGGGAACAGAGCAGCACGTGTGTAACGGCTGCCTCGGCTACATAGTGCCACACCTGGTGCTGGGAACGCAGACCCTGGATGCACGCCTTCCTCCCCTGCAACTGTGAGACGGTCCAGTGTCTTAGTGACCCAGGCAACTCCCTGACCAGCCAAAGGGCTGGGGTGTGTGCCTGAAGGTTTCAGGTCTGTTTGAAAATATGATTAAGGAGAGCTTGAGGAGTGAAGGATACTGAGGACCTGTAAAATAAAGGTACTCCTGTATCTCCCAAGTAAAGAAGATATAGAATTCTTCATGTATATCTAAAATGGCAGTTACAGCAATGTGATAGAGTAGGCCCCATCGGGTAGGGAAGTACCTATTACTGCAGGAGTCAGGTAACCAGCTGTTTGACCTTGGAAAGTCAGGGAATTTCTCTGATCCTGGTGTTATTTGACAAATAATTCAATCAGGTTAAGTGATATCTCCTTTTTTCCTGATTTAAAAGTATGGAACCTTTTTATCAAATGAAAAGAATTTCAGTAGATTTACACTTTTACTCAGTTTTGTTCCTAACTTTTCTGGGCAAAACTAGTCACTTAATTCTTCATGCATAATAGTTCGGGGTTGGCAAGCTCTTTTGGTAAGGATCCAGGTGGGGTTTTTTCAGGTTTTGTGGGCCGTTTGGTCAAGGGTGAACGCAGCAATAAATGATAGGCAAACAAAGAGGTACAACTGTAACTGGTCCAATAAAACTGTATTTGTAGAAGCAGTTGGCTGTGGGTAGTGAATAGCTTCTGTCTTCTCCACTTCTGAACCTGTGTGGGATTGCAACCTGAACAGAATGGGGGAGGGGTTGAGACAAAGGGGCTAGGTCACTTCATTTTCCTAACTGTGGCTCCAATGAAAATTCCACTTGTAACTCAGTCTAAATAGAAGGTAAGACACTAATAATACAAATTATCAGTAGTTTTTATTTATAAAAAAATATTATTCCATACCCAGGACTGGAAAAGAGCGGAGAGACCAGTAACCCAAGACATTGTCGACACAACAGGTAAATCAATTGGCATTCACTTAGCATACCCAGCCGGGACAAGAACAAAGCCAGAATTGGATCCTGAAATCCTCAGCATTCTCTCATTTTCTTCCACAACAGCAGAGACCACCAACAGCACCAGAGAATATCTCTCTCTGCTTTGCATAGCATTTGCTGCCTCAATAATTTTCAAAAGTCCCATTTTCAGGCTGTTAACCGTGAGGATAAATTCTAATAAAATTCCCAGGTGTACAAAATTTTACAGTAAGAGGTAGTACTCCTGGGCTATCTGTCCAGTATTCTTTTTTTCTGAGTACCATCCTCCCCCATCTCCAGTAATCATTGGATAGATGGCAGGAACTCAGGGACCCAAAGCCCCCTTCCCACCACAGGACTTTTGTTCATGTGGTTTCCTGAACTTGGATCCATCTTCCTTTAGTACAACCCCTAATTATTTTCTTATCTTTCAGATCTCAATTTGCACATCGTTGTCTAAGAAATACCTCCATTGTCCTCCAATCTAAATTAGCCCTCTGTGTTGTTCTCTTTAGTATCCTATCCTCCTACTTCAACATACTTATCACAAGTATGTTGTGATTTGGTTTAATGCTTGCTCTTCTACAAAGATTTAGAGGGAAAGTTGAGGATATCGATTTTTGTCTAACACTGTATCTCCAGTATTTTGCACCTTGCAAGGAGTTAATATCTAATTCATACTTGTTGAATGATGATCCATTCATAAAATGAAAGGCTGGCATCTTTCCAGTGGGCTGGGGTTGGAGCACCCTCTCCACCTTATATCCTTGACTGAAGTCTCACTGACCACACTCCACTGTCCCTAGCGCTATGAGAGAGACATACTAGGCACACACCCTAATCAGGAAGGGAAGAGGAGGAAGAGGGAGAATGAGGGGTCAGCAGAGATTCTGGTTGCAAATTTTAATTAATCAATCTTAATTTGTGATGACTGCGTTTTTTAAATCAAAGTAATGTCTTTTGGTATTCATCTTTCTCAAACAACATATTTAAGACTGGTGGTAAAATTTAAGATAAGTTTGTGCAAGTGGGTGAGCAAGAATCCTACTTGTAATTTGTGAAACCAATATCCATAACCTAGAAGATCCTGAGTGGGCAGGAGCTGTCAACAGCCTGGCATCAATCTCTTCATCCTCAAGTGCACGGATTGGGCTCCATTCTTGAAGTTTGAAAATACAACAGTTTATTTTCTGTCCTCAGTTAACAAGATGTTTGTTCTCAATCATAAAAGAGCTGAAAATGGCTAATAAATTTGGGGGGACATTTGAACAACACAGTTATAGAGCCGCATGAATCTGCAGTAATTCTTTCTGACTCTGAAAACCTTTGGAAAATGTCTCTTCTTTTATGCTTACATGGATCATTACTTGGCAAAGAAATTCCCTCTAATATTGATCTATGAACATAAAGAATTATGTGCTGGGATAAAAAGATATAAAAATAAAGTCAATTAACTTATTCCCAATAAAAGCAGGGCTTGGTTTTCATGAAAATGAACTAACAAAAGCCACCATCAAAACTGGATGAGCAGAAGAAATGCAAGATTAATTGCTTTACCTTGAGTCAATGGTTTTTGAGCAAATTTTCCCTGGTTCTGAGGCTCCAGGATTTTCTTCCAATTGTTTAATGCTGAGAATTGATCACTGAATTCTCATTGAGAGCTGCAAGCTTGATTGTCATCTTCACTGCAGTATCCTAGCACCTCATCCTCACACTTGTATTTCTTGGGTGAGTCAAATTCCAGAAAACTGAGATCCTAAAACCTTAAAACCTTGACAAGGAAAAACAGACAAACATAAACCAACTAGCACTGGAAGTTAATGAGTTCCCAAATTGCAAAAGCCATTAAAATAGATTCAGAGGGTGACACTTCACCAATTATATTGACAAGTATTTCCAAAATTGTCATAAAAATTGAAATCAAGAGAAACTCAGGAGCACACTGTTTTTCAAACATACAAGACTGAGAAAAAGTAGGTCTACTCATAGACTAGGTCATGGCACGAATCAGGTTCTCAAGAAATGGTTTTGAAATGAATCAATTAGCTTTACACATTTGTATAACCAGCAAGGTTGTTAAGCCTATATACACTATGTTTAATATTTTATTACATTAAAAAGGACAAAGTATTTTTAGTTTGTTTTGTATTATCTATCTAATGACATCTTCACCTCAGTTTGAATATGCATACTTGACTGGGCCATTCCAAAGCACATTCTACCATTTTGCCCTTGGATGATCATCTTCTGACCCTTTAATGTTCTCATTAACTGAAGCTTGGCTGAGAGCTGGGGAAAACTCAATTAACCTCAATTAAAGAACAGTGTTTTGCTTAGCCACGGCATCTAAATATTATTAAATATTAGTTTTGTCTCTCTTTACCATCACTTTGGTGGGTGAATAGTGTTATGGTTTAGGTCTAAAATGTATCCCCAAAGCCTTATGTGTCTGGAAAGTGATCAGATCATGGGGGTGTGATAATCATCATGCATTCATCTATTAGTGAGTTCATAGCTAACTGTGTTGGTTGGAGGTGGATCTTGATTGGAAGTGTATCACTGGGGTGAGACCTGGAAGGCTGTGTTCTCATTCTATCATTCTCTCTCTTTCTCCTCTCTTTCTTTCTCTCCTGGTTGCCAGGAGATGAGCAATGCTCCTTCACCATGCCCTTCCACCATGCCAGTCTGCCTCAGAGCCAGCCAACCATGGACTGATCCTGTAAGAACCATAAACCAGAAAAACCTCTTCTTCTTTAGGTTGTGATATCAAGTATTTTGTCCCAGCGATAGGAAAGTGACCGATACAGATGGATAGGTAGAGAGATATGGATATGAAGATACAGATATATATTGAAGTTTTACTTCCTTTGTAAGGCACAATAAAAAGTGCTGAGTTTATTCTGCTCCATGTATGCATGAAGCGGAGCCATAATCTCATGTAACCAAGCTGTTCACTTTTATTAAATTGCTAGGTCACAGACCCTTGTTAGCCCACTGCAGCCTTTCATCGGATTTGCATGGAAAGTTCTTCATACAGGTGATGATTCTTGTTTTGAAAAGCTTGGAGGTTGCAGCAAAAAAGTTGCCCCAGGAATAAAGATATGGGCAGAAATTACATGAATGGTGCTTTCCACCTTTCCACCTTTCCTCTCTAGAGAGGAGACAGGTTGCAGGCTATTTAAGACAGTAGAGTTTGGGGTCTTCAGTCTTGGTTTATGCTGTGTTTTCTTCAATAAATGTGCATCTATAGTTATTGCCAGAGAAAGATTGGCAAAAGAAAACTAAAATTTAAAATTTAAATTACCATAGCTTTTTAAAAGGTGCTAGCCCATCTCATGTTCTCTCTTTCCTTATCAACCATGAAACTGCCATAGCAACCTGTCCCTTTCTTCCTACCCTAGGGCTTTTGCATATTCTGTGCCTTTAGACTGGATCTCTTTTCCCAGCTTTTCCTTGTTGAATTCCTTCTTATCTTTCAAGTTTCAAGTTACACTTCATTCTTAAGAAATACTAACTTTGGTCCCTCCGATCTAAACCAGTGACCTCTTATTCTCTTCATGTCCTATTCTCCTTCATTGCTCTGATTGTAAATGTTTTGTATTTATTTGTTGTCATTTGGTTCAGTTTCTGTCCTGTTAAAAGAATTTACAGTGAAACGTGAGGACTTTATCTATGACTTTATATATTTTGTTTAACACTGTAACCCCGGCATCCTGTACCACGTGTGAGTTGGCATTTAATTCATATTTGTTGAACAAAAGACCCATCTGTCACTGCTGTTGATAAAATGAAAGGCCTGCATCTTTCCAGTGCGCTGGGGTTGGAGTACCCTCCGCCCACGCAGCCTGGACTGAGGTCTCGCTGTCACACACAGCACTGCAATGGGAGAGACACTCTAGGTAGCCACCAGCATCAGCAAGGGGAAAGCACATGGGATGGGGGTGGAATGAGAAGTCAGTAGAGTAGGAAGTCCTGGCTCCAAAGTGTGCAAGGAAATCTTTGAAATTCCCAGCAACCTTGCCTGGGCTTTATGCACTTTCATACTGTACAGGTTTTGGTCCTCTTTAGAAAGAATGACTTATTTATTGATAATTTCCAAACACAGTTTACTCCAGTACTGAGCCCCATCTTTCAAGCTGTGGCCAGAGTTCATGCTTCGTGGTTACTTCCCCAGGCACACCATACCCAGACACGTGCCTGGACCAGGAGGGCCAAGTTTTGAGGTTAACAAGGCCAGCCCACTGTACTAGTTTTCTTTGCTGCTCTAACAAATCACCACAAATTTAGTAGTTTAAACAACACAAATCTAGTATCTTATAGTTCTGGAGGTCAGAAGTCTGAAGTGGCTCTAAGCAGACCAAAGTCCAGATCCTGGCCAAGCTATGCTCCTTTTGGAAAGCTCTAGGGGAAAACCTGTCTCCCTGCCTTCCCATTTCCAGAGTCTGCCTGCACTCCTTGGCTCATGTCTGTTTCCTCAGAACCAACAATGTCCCAGCTTTGTCCATTCCTCCATACTCACATATCCCTTGTGTCTGTTCCCCTTTGCATTTTTAAAGATCTTTGTGATTATACTCTGCCCACCCACGTATCTAGGGTAATCTCCCCATCTCAGGGACTTTAAATTAATCTCATCTGCAAAACTCCTTTTGCTATATAAAGTAAAATATTTATGGATTCTGAGAATTATGGCTCTGGGGATTGGGGACACCATTCTTCCTACCACACACACAAATAGTTCCAGGATAAGTCTCAAAACACAGGTGAAGAGGTTCTACCCCGCCAGTTTCTCTGTAGAGCTGAGGAATATAATAAGAAAGAAGTAAGGAATATAACACTGATGGATAAATAAAAAAGACAGCAGAATCCTCATGCCAGGGGAGCCCATCCTCCAGTACACTGGCCACAACAGTCAATAAAATCCAGCTGTGAAAACATTTCAGGCCCTGAGAAAACTGTCTTAAGTAACTGAGTGTGGTGAGTTGATGTTTCTGATATTTGTTAATAAGAAATTCAGGATATTCAGAAGTAAATTTCAAAACCATTTGTGTCAGGAGTTATTTCAGCTACAAATAACAGAATAACCACCTAGAAGAGGCCTAAGCATTTAATTATTCTCTGTAACGGAAAGCTCAGAAGCCAGCAGTGGCTCAGAATGAGCAGGGACCCTGGCTCTACCGTTCTGCTCTTTCTTGGGAGGTCAGTAAGGTCTCTCTGCATGGCGGTAAGATGACAGCCACAATTCAAAGAAGCATGACCTCACAAAACATCTTCCCAACCACAGCAGAAGAGCTTGGAGAGGAGGACCCTTTCTCCTCCTGCTGCTCCCTCTGCTATCAGAGAGGACACGTTCCCAGAGTAGCTTGTGAACTTTGCCTCAGATTCCTGGCCAGGCAGGTCACGTACACACACTGGAAATGGGGATGAGAGTCTCTGATTGGCTCAGTCCAACCAGAGCCATCATTTGGAGTGGATACATTGCCCCCAAGCAGGAGTGGGCTCTGCTGAAAAGAGAGGGGAGAATTTCTATTGAGTATGGAGCAGGCAATTGGGTCTGTGATACAAACATTATTTATTTTTAAATGTGCTAATATGTAAATAGGCAGATCTCCATTCCAAATGAGGCAAACTTTGTGTTCAGATCTGAGAATTTTCTCATCAACTGGACCAGAGCCTTTTTGACACTTAGATACATAGTTATGTGAGCTAAGTTTATCTAATTTATTGCCAAAATGAAAAAGACAAAGGTGGAAAAAAAGAAAAGGTATTAAACTTTGTTTTCATGGACACATTCCCACGTGGTACACTTTGTCCATTCATTACACATTTTTTCTTGAGTATTCACAAAGCACCTGGTATAACCCTGACACTGCGACCATCCATGGCACTGTGACCGAGACTCTGTCCATCTCCTTGGGTAATTCCAATGTGAGTGGTTAAGAGCTACAACAGGACAAGAGCAAGGAACAAAAGAATGCTCTTCATGATAGGAAGACAACCTGGCCTTATCAAGGGGTCAGAGAGGTTTGGAGGATGTGGTGTTTGAAGAGACCTCCAAAAACAAATAGATTTAGATGAATGAAGCAGGAGATGGAGATCATGTTGGAGTCGGGAAGAGGATGAGGAAATACTCTGGTTTAAGGAACTGGCTGTGCAAAATCCTGGAGATAAGAAAGCTCAGGAAACTTTTGAAAACAAATGTAATTCGGTATGCAGGAGTAGTATGTGACTACTGCTGGAGAAGACAGCTAGGCTTAGGCCAAGGGGTGAGTTTAGCTCAATCTTAAAGACAATGAAAGGTGATATAATCAGATTTTCATGGTAAAAACCAGGATTGGAGTAGATTCCTTCACGGGCCCCAGTACTCACTGTTCCCTCCATCTGTGATGGCAGAGGTAGCTGAATGTGCTTCTCTACCTCTTGACTTTGGGCCAGCCCATATGGCTTGTTTGGGTTGTTGGCATGTGGGTAGAAGTCATCATGTGCCATTCTAAGCCCAGGCTTAAGAGACTTTGGATGCTTCCATTTTCTGTCTTGCACTTCTGCCATTGCCATGAGAACAACCTGTGACCAACCTACTGGGCCCAGGAGGAAGATGGGGAGCACACGGAAGGGAGCCACCAGCTGCTGTAGCCTGAAGCTGAGTTGGTGCAGGCGCTCCCATAAGGGAGGAGTAAGTATGTTCACTTGTGAGCCACTGAGATACTGAGGTTCTGCAGGATGTAGCGTTATTGCAGCCATGGCTGAGAGAGAGCCATGCTAGAAACAAAGGCATGTTTTAGCAGACAGTGCAGCTGACAAAGAAATTCAAAAGATACGCAGAACACAGAATTGTCAGGACACAGTAGCATATAAAGGAGTTAGTTGAAAATGTCTGTTCTTCTGTGCATGAAGAATCCAAGCGAAATACAAGAGAAAGGGAATGCGAACAGGAAATGATAAACTCAGTTATGTTGCAGATGAGGCTTGTGAGACATCCAAGTGGAGATTCCAGTACACATGGGGCTAGAACCAAGGAGAGGGGTCACAGTTGGATCATCAGTGAATATAGTGGTAGACAGTAAAACAGTGGGTCTGGGCAGGGACACTCAGGAAGACAATAAGAACCTAGAAGAATATGGTGAATGAGAGAAATTTGGAGAGGCCAGTATCCAAGGACCAAAGAAGAACAGGCTTTATAGAGATCATGGGCCGTCACCAAGGGCAAGAGGAAGAAAAGCCCAAGGAGAGTTGCCTTGGGCAGCAAAGAATGAGTGCTCCTAAAAGGGTCCTGTAGTCAATCCCACAGGAAGTTAGTGAGGAAAGAAGAAAAAAATTTACAAGGCATTGCAAAGAATTTACCTACTTTACAGTAAAAAGAAAAAAAAGCAAAAGAGAAAGCAACTTTTACCAAAAATCTTTCAACAACTGTAGTAAGGATACCAGAAGAGCTCTAGCTGTAAGTTCAGGCGCCGAGGCTGACTGAGATGTCCAGAAAACAAATAAAAGCAAAATCTAAGGGCATCTGGAGTCACTGTCCTGCCTAGATTCCTGAGTGACTAGAATTTGGAACAGAATTCACCTTTCCTGTAGGGCATCAAGGTGTCATCCAGGCCACCCTCCCCAGAAGCCTGGGCCTCTGATTAGCTCATGAAGCCCACCTAGTGGCTGGGCTGGCCCCTCAGTCCTCTCACTCATTTCTCATTGATCCAGGGGAACTTTCTGAATGCTGGGGCAGCCTCTCTTCCATCCAGCCTGGCTTCTGCCACTGAGATCCACGGTGGCTCCTGCTCTCAGCAGCAGGGTGGCTCCTTGACCTTGAGTTTGGAAGTTTCTACACCAGCTGTGGCTGAGGGACCAATATCCCTCCCAAGCTAGGCAAGGGGCAATGCTGGAGGAGAGTGAACACGTGAGCTGTAGAGGAGCAGGCACAAGGTTTGTGCTGGTGAGGCACAAACACAAACTGCCACCACACCCTGCACAGCACTAGCCAGGTTCTCCAACGGTTACATTTATTGCCTTGGCAGCTGCTCACTTCGAGGAACACCAGACACTTGAAGTTTGTTTTCCTGTTCAATTGGAGCTGACATTTCCTCACAAATGGATTGCTTTGAAATCAAGAAATTGCAGCTCAAATAGTCCATAAATTTGCTCCTGTTCCACCTTGCATTTATTATAAAATCTGATCAGCCAAAGAATATGGTCTCTCTGCTCTTCATTTCCTGTTTTATTGCACTCACTTTTTAAGATAGGGTGGTGGGACTAGCTCACAGGCAGCAGGTAGGGGTGTAGCAGAGCAGGGATAAGGGTCCTGTGCTCCAGGGACTTTATCTGTTCTCCATTACCTCCTAGAGGAAGGGCTTGCAAAAAGATGTCAAGTATCCTGGGACCAACTGGGCCAGGGGGCTACGGTAAAGAAGCACCAGAACCCAAGCATCAGGTCAGAGGCAAACACAGAATTAGAAAGGCGTGGCCATCCTCTCCTGTCCCCAGCCCAAGCAGTTATTCTTGAGGACAGGTATGGAAAGGGACTTTGGTCTGAAGGAAGGGATCATAAACCCAGTAGTTCAGGAAAGGCAATCTGGAACTTTTGAAGGCCACAAGTCATCTGTCCTTGGGTATATACGCGTGAGGGAAAGAGACTTATTAGTTATGTCAAACATTTATCTACTAGTGGTAAACTCTGGGGTAGGGTTCTAGGGACCCAACAATGAACTCTCAGCTCTCCAGAAAGTTCTGTCTTGATGGTCATGGAGAGTCAGGACTGGATTCTCTGCGTTCACTGTAGAGAACCACCCAGAAGTAGGGTGTGGGCTGGTTTCTGCTCAGACTCCTTGGGGTGGGAAAATTGTCTTCCATGTAGTTAGATCCAGATTCCTGAGACAGGAATAGAGGCAAAGATCCAGGGCAGGAGCCCACTTCAAGAATGACAATTGTATGTTTGACAGCTTAACAGGCTGGTTAAAAATTTTCCGAGTTGATATCTTTGCCTTTGTCATTTTCTGTGACTGGACTGTGGTGGCTAAGAGTGGAATGTCAAGCTGATTGACCTTGGGATTTGCCCTGAGGATTGGTAGACAGCACTTCTGAGAGTGTTTACCTGGGTCTTGGGTGTGTGACCTTGGCTACTATAGCTGATCTTTCTCCCATTCCATTCTGGTGCTGTTTCCTTCTCTACTTCGTGGCTGCCACAAACTGAACGTTTTTGCTCTGCTGTGTCTTTCTGTCATGATGCTTTTGCCTTGGAATCAGCCAGCCACTAACTGAATATCCTGAAACCATGAGCTAAATTAAAGTTTCCTTCCTTTAACATATGGATGGGTGGTACTGTGTCACAGTGATGGGAAAGTTGACTAACACAGTGAGCTGACAAATATGAAACACTGTGTTTATTTCTTTATTTGTGAAAAACTGGTACAGATGTCTTACCTCAGAAAGTTGCTGAGAAAACTGAATGAGAAAAATTCATGTCAAGTTTAAAGATGGCACTGCATGCCGAGGATGTAAGTGCCAGCTCTGATAATTTGGCTATATCTGACTC
>PVJX010004858.1:52240-90654 GCA_004027295.1 Dolichotis patagonum
TGTGTCACAGTGATGGGAAAGTTGACTAACACAGTGAGCTGACAAATATGAAACACTGTGTTTATTTCTTTATTTGTGAAAAACTGGTACAGATGTCTTACCTCAGAAAGTTGCTGAGAAAACTGAATGAGAAAAATTCATGTCAAGTTTAAAGATGGCACTGCATGCCGAGGATGTAAGTGCCAGCTCTGATAATTTGACTATATCTGACTCTGTGTGTGTGTGTGTGTGTGTGTGTGTGTGTGTGTGTGTGTGTGTGTGTTTAGAGCAGATGAGAAGGATAAAGACTACCAGGGCCCATACCTTTGTTCCTGGAGACACAGGATAGATGGCTGACTCAATTGTAATCAGCCCCACACTTAATAGACAACTTATTGTAAAGGAAAAGAAGACAGCAAAGTTTTTCCCATTCTATCATCTGCTCTGTATTTAAGGTTACTAGCTGTAACCCCCAAACCCACAAATACATGCTCAGGTTCTTGTGAAATAAATGGCCAGGAGCCCCATCTAAATTTTACAACTGGGAAAAAAGAAATCTCTAAATCCCACATTGGAGATTATTGAAGAATATAAACCTGAACTTTGATCTGCTGAACTACAGGCCCCGGCCCCCTAATAAATCACTTGTGATCTACTTCCCAGCAAGATCCATCCCCCACAGTACTGAGCTGCTCATACAAGGTGGAAGGGTTTCATCAAGCAATCCATGCTCTGAAATAGAAAATGTTGCCTCAGGCATTTTTTTGGATGCTTGATTTTAATATCAAGGCTAGTTCTATCCATAATGGGCAAATATCATGCCATTGATTCTCTTAAGTTTCTGTGACAGCCAAGAACAGAAGCTGAAAAGCAAGCTAGCTCTGAAGAGTCAGCAACAGGGGAGGGGGCACTGGCACCTTTTATTGGCATGAGTGGGAATACAACTTTGCAATCCTGATCACCTGTTCGTCCTAAAGGAAAACTGTGACTTACAATTTCAGAAAATCAGTAGCTGAAATTATTATTAATAGCAAAAGAAGCTGTGCAGCAAGTAATTTGTGGTAATGTTTTAAAATGGATAGTCATTTCTATTACTTAAATACTAATTACTCCATGTACTAAGCAATGTATTGACTTTACTTATGATGTTATGGCAGGCCTGCTAGCCTAAAATCATTCCTTATTGTGTTCTTTAGGTAATTAGAATGCAGTTTACTTGTTCTATTTGTGGCTGTTTTTAGGACTCTGCCCTCTGGGAAAGCTGTTTATACTAGAGCAACTGGTCTGCAGCCTGATGATTTTCTTACCAGTACAATTCCCAGAATTCTTTTCTTATCAGTAGAATTCCCTTGGTAATTGGTCCATATGATCTTGTTCTTTGTCTCATTTGCCCATGTGTAAAACGAGAAGTTCACACAATCTGAGTATACTGCTGCCCTGCGATAGCACTGACCTTCTGAGTTCCAACTTTTCTGCAGACAAGTTTCTGGGCACTTAACCAGGGCTGTAGCCTCCTGCCCAGAGACACAATGAGAAGAATACAAAGGGTTCATGGAGCTCTAAATTTGAATGAGTTAGTACAATCAATGAGTGTGTTTCCTTGCAGGCGTATTGAAGGTTCTAACTGCTGAAAACAGAAAACAAAACAAAATAAAAACAGAAAAAGAGTAACGGATCAGAGGCACTGGGCAATTCATGACTGACAGACACGACTTGCCTATTTCTGCATAGTAGTTCTGCATCTTCCTGAAAGCTGAGTTTCACTATTTGATTCCTTTTATCCTTTTAAAAATAGGCTGCATAGCCTGCTGCCCTGGAAAGTGACTGTGGTATGGGGAGCCACGGCCACCCCAGGGCGGGGAAACCAGAAGCAAGAACGTCTCCTGAGATCCGCACCATGCTGGAACTTAGGGCACTGAGCCAACCAGTAAGCAGCCTGCCTCCCTGGAAAGTGACTGTGGTGTGGGGAATCGCGGCCACCCCAGGGCGGGGAAACAAGAAGCAAGAGCGTTTCCTGAGATCCGCACCATGTTGGAACTTAGGGCGCCGAGCCAACCAGTAACCAGCCTGCTGCCTACCGGGTTGCGGGCTTAGAATCAAACATACCACACACACACACACACACACACACACACACATCCCGTAACAATTGGGATCCAGGGATCTGGGTATCTCTTAGCAGGTGACCATATTTGGTACAGCAAGTCGGGGCAGTTTCCTTCTACTATCTCTGAAGGCAGATATTTTTATCGCCGTTTTGCTTTGTCCTGATTAATGGTATTGCTCTATTCAATACTGTGTTGATGTGTTCTATAATGTTGTGTATTTCTTTGATTTTGCTCTACCTAGTAGAAGAACAACTATTGTGAAGACAACGAGATATACAATGTTGCCTGTTACTGTTGTCCTGGTGACCTGCTGTGATGTTCTATGCCAATTTCACTATACTGTCTCAATTGGCTTTATTCCATCCTGTTTTTTCTGTTTGCAGTTTCACTGTGTGTTCACTTTGTTTGCCTTAATTTTGTAACATGAACAGCTATTTCGGGGAGTATGTGGTTTGTCAACTAGCGATTTATGGGTCTTTTTTGAGGTTTTGTATTGTTTCTACCCTTTTTTCTGTATTGCTTTTTTTTCTCTTTAAATAAAATTAAAAAAAAATAAAAAAAATAGGCTGCATATAAAATAAAATCTATTGAACCTCAGATGAGGCACAAGGCTGATGCTCTGTGAGACATTCCAGATTTTTCTTCCAAGTTTATCTACAAGATAGGAGTATTCATATTGTATTTATTGGGCCTGTTAATAGTTTTCTATTTTGTCTCAGGAAGGCAAGACTAGGCTTGGGCTAAAAGTTTCTTATAAAAAAATCAGCTCCAGTATGCAAATATAATGGATCACTTTTGTAGACTTAGGACTTAGGACTGTGCAAGTCAATGAGTTTCAGCAACTTTGAGAGATCAAGATCTTGGATTTGCATTTCATGTAACTGTTCCATTTTATGGCCTCATATCAGAGTCCCAGCTCCACCCAACTATCTTGCATATTCACATTATTGGGCTGAAGTTTGGTGCTGAATTCTTGTTACTTGTGGACAGGAGGTTTTTCCCCATTTTGGACCTATCAGTGCTAAGCAGCTCTTGACTCACAGATGGAAATGCAAGTCTTTTGACATAAGAAGTTTCATCAACCTGGTTGAAACCTGACTTTTTAGAGGATGCCCTCCAGCTCAGCAGCTGTCCTGTCATCCTTCTGATCAGGTCTGATGTCAGAACCAAAACCTTCCTTCAAATGTATTCTCCCAGCTTTGAATAAGATGTCATGAGCCTTGTCAACCCATCTTGAGATACCACGCACGTCCAGCACCTGCTGAGATGTTGCATACCTTTAGGAAAATGTAAAAAAAAAAAAAAAAAAGCAGACATAGCTACATTTTAAATAAGAAAATTATTTAGCATCGAAATGTCTACCAAAAAAATTGACTTTTCACTTTTCCTCTGCTGGAAGTCCTTAAGAAATAATGTGGGCAAAACAACTAATTTTTGCTTTTTTGCAAGAAATTAGTGAGGAGGGCTATGTCCTAAGAATTGAAACATACTATTAAGTTGAATAAATAATCATTATGGTCCAATTGCAAAATGGCTAGACATGAAAAAAAGATAACCATAGATATAGACTTCGTTATTTATAATTGATCTATAAGAAAGGAGGAATTACAAATTCAAATAAATAGAATTGGAAAAGTTTAGTATTTGTGGAAGAGAAGAATTAATTTAGATATTTCTTCCCAGTATTTAAAATATAACTTTCAAGAGAATGAAATAAAGGAGGAATATGTACAAAATAAAGCTTTAAGTATCAAAAGGAATCATAGAAGGATTTTTAATCCAACATTTTCATGTCAGAGAATGTTTTCAACATAAAAACAAGGGGGAAAGATTAAATAGATTTCACTTATAAAAATTTAAAACATTTATATTAAAATCAGTGTTTATATTCATAGTCAAACTATGAAAATGGTGATCAGGCAGGGATTCTGGAATGACAGTAATGAGGATGGCATAGTTTTTAAGTCATCTATGATTTCCACATAAAACAGAGTAATTGGTGAAAAATTAAAAATCCATGAACATTTAAAACAAGGGTAAGTGACAAACTCCTCATGAACCCTAATAAGCAAGCGGGAATGAACTATCCATGGCTGCAGGATCTTCAAGGCACCAGCAGATGTGAAGGAAGAGATAGAGGGAGAGGAGGAAGAGGGCAGGTTTGAGAATAGGATAACCCCAAACTGACAACTGGAAACTTCGCAGGTCACCATGGGAACAGCAGCTGAGCTAGCAGGGATTTTACTCAATTGTCTTTGTTAGAGTTCTGCAGAGGAACAGGACCAATAGGATAGCCGCAGTCAGCCCTCCATAGCTGCAGGCTCTGCGGCAGGTTCTGAGGGTTCAACCAATCACAGTTCAACAATATTCCATCTGTATGAACATGAACAGACTTTTTTCCTTGTAATCATTTCCTAAGTAATACAGCTACTTGTAAGGTATTTACACTGTATTGGGAATAAATAGATAATCAGCAAATGAGTAAAAATATATAGGAGGATGTAGGTTATCTGGAAACACTGCCCTCTTTAACATAAAGTACTCGGGTATCTACAGATTTTGGTACAGAGTGGGTGTTCTGGGATCAGATCTTCATGGATTCCAAGGGACAGCTGTATATTTAGATAGATAATAAAAGACTTATTAGCACTGGCTCATATAATTATGGCGGCTGATGTCTCATGCTATGTTATCTACAATCTGTAGATACATAGAGGATGATGGTGTGACTCCCAGTACAAGGTTGAAGGGTAAGTCGACAGTCCCAGAGTCTAACGGCCTAAAAATCAGGAGCTGTGGCATTGAAGGGCAGGGAAAAATGGATGTTCCAGTTTAAGAAGGGAGAAAATTCACCCTACCAGCACTTTTTGCCTTATTTGGATGGGCCTTCAACAGATTGGATAATGCCCAGCCACCTGGATGAGAGTAGAGATTCAGTCTAAGTTATTCTGAGGCTATCAGGGGTATATGGTAGAATAAAAACAAATGGGTAATTACAGAGTATTTTATGTCTCTCATGTCCCTGAGAACCAGGATTATTGGCATGGGTGACAGATGTACTATGGATGAGGTTAAGTAAAATCTTTATAGTCCTGAAGTTGAACTGGAAGTGTCGGTATACACTCACAAAAATGTGCCTGTGTGTTTGGTTCTGCTAGAACACAAGTTTAAAAAAAAACCCACCACAGTGTACAAAATCACAGATTAAAAACCAGTGGTTTTATGGTAGAAATAGGGCTGAGGGTAAAACCCTCAAGATCTTCATCAGTGACAAGTTATGAAAGTGTAGAAATCTAACAAAATGGTAGCACACTCCTATATGTGTTAAATAGTAAAGAAACGTGTACATACAACAATAAACAGGGCAGCTTCCCATGAAAAAGACTAGAAGTTATCTTGTGGCTGTGGGCTTTGGAGGTGTAAAGTGGGGAAGGGGAATCATCTAAAACTGGACAGAAAGTTGTCAGACCAGCTATGGATGGATGTAGCTCATTATCCCGGTAGGCACTGCCACTGAAAATCAGTTACACGATCTTTTGTATTTTCATATCCTGGGTCAGACATCACCTTCAGGATAGAAGCCTTTTGATGCACGCATTTGTAATAGATACATTTTTCATCAAAGTTGAAAATTTTATCTAATGTCTCATTAACTGTCTTCAGTTAACATCTGTGACACTGCTGAAAATTCTTTCACTGCTTTCTCTACCACATTTGCCATTTCACCTGACAGCCAAAAACTCTGGAAATTGTGATGATGTTTGAAGTCACTAAATTAGTCACTCATAGCAGTATAAAGGAGCCACTTCTGCAGGATTTGGCAATTTCTGTTTAAGATCTTTGAATATATGGTATGCTTTCTCTCTGATTTTGAAAAAGATATTAGTGATTTCTTTTTGTTGTTCTATGTATTCTTGCTGAAGTTTTCGGAATGCACCTAATATTTCTCTTGTATAAAATCACTCATAGTGAAACATAAAATTTGTGTTATGCTCTACTTGTTCCCTAATATAACAAATGCATTTGAACAAATTAGAATTTCAAACTAAATACTAAAGCCTAATTGGACATGTGTTGAATCTTTCTCCTCCTAGCTCTGTCCACCTGAAAGAACTAGAAACAGTGACTTCGCTCTATAGCATACTGAGCCATCCCCCACCCCCTGGATGAAGACTTGAAATACTGTATCCTACTAAAAGAAATCAGTGCTTCATGGAGAAATGACTGGTTTCAGGACTAGGGTAGGAGATGAATCTGGAACAGGTCATTCCACACAGCAGGGAAGCTTTTGAAGATAACTAGTCACAAGGACTCCAGAGCCAAGTGAGAAGCCCCTGGTGCCAAAAAATGAGACCTTTGTATTTCTACAAGGATTGAAATTATATAACCATATTTAAATTATCAAATATGTTTAAATCCATAGGTTTCTAGTGATATTTGAAAATAACTAACTGGCCACTTTTGGAAAATGAAAAGCAAGTATTCATTATCTTAAAAACTGATGAATAACAAGAATGAAGTATTTGTTCTTTTTCTTTGTGAAAGATACCACTGGGTAACCAAATCATAGATGAATAAAATCATCTCTTTATGAAAGTGCTCAACTCATAAAAAGAAATGATAGAATCAGAACATTACCATTTTTCAGTCCCTGATGAATCAATGGATCTAGGAACAGAACATCAACAGCTGCTAACATCGCAAAAAGGGAGCCATGCAGACATTATTTGCCTCCTGATGAAAAACACAACACCATCTATAATCTTACCAAAGGGATCAAATTTAAGTCTAATCAAGCCTGTGGATCTAGCTACCAATTCGCAGGAAATACAGAGCTCAAAGGAATGTATTGAACTGTTCCTTAAATATGCAATCAGCGAAATCCAGACTGTGGGAAACTTGGACAGGTTAAAGGCTCCAGTTCCTAAATGGAAAATTTGTAAGACTAAGAGGATATCTAGATGGAACACAGAGGTTAAAAAATTCTCAGGCACAGTCAACTTTTAAAAATTGGTGAGGCTAAATTATGGCATCTTAGGATGCATGTTTTTTGGTAGAGCTATAAAAACACAAGGGGTAAAAATAAAAAGTAAAACACAGGAAAGTGGTTGCTGGAAGAATCAGGATACTTAATAATTAAGGTAAACTAGAGAAAATACAAGAAATTTTATTTCTGTGCAACTGTGTGTGTGTGTGTGTGTGTGTGTGTATAGTCACGCCCACTCCATGCCTTTATAGCAGTGCCTTTTCTAATCTGCTTTATTTTAGGATTATGCATAGGTTTGCCACATTAGTCAAATTATGTCCCCTGCAGTAGCAACCATTGGACTGATTCAGGTGAAGCCCATGAGGCTTCACCTGAATCAGTTTGTTCTGGGCTAACCTTCTGCCATCTTCCTGTGGGTGGCAGCAGTTCCGTGGGTTGAGCTGAGTAGACATTTTATCCCCAGCTTCCCTCTGTAAAGTCATGGGAAAATTCAGTGTCTGTTGTTATGTTTTGTTTTGTTTTGTTTTGTTTTGTTTTGTTTTGTTTTCCTCCACCCAGAAAAACAAAAGCAAATGCTGGGTCTGCCAGAATTGTTTCTTTCACTATCCCTGCAAGAGCCCTCGAGTCCTTTTAGGGTGTTTGATGACCAGCCAATTAGATAAACGTTGTTGATCAGAGCAGTGAAGGGTCCAGAGGAAAGGAAAAGAGAGCAGGGATGTGGCAGAAGCCGTAGTGGAAGATGGAGAGGCCCACCCCGCCTGCTCTGCACTGATGTTTTATTTAGACTATTTGCAAATGAGCCTCTGGAAACAGCATTAACAATAAATGAGATGCATTAGGCTGAGGAAAGGATGGGGAGGGAGTCTTGGGTTTTTTTCCTTGCCAGAATAGTTTACCAGTTCCCTGCCTAATCAGCCAAAGTGAGTCTTCTCAGGGGCCCTTACCTGCTTACCCACCTCCACTTAGGGCTGCCGAAGCGGCTCATATCCCATACAGCAAATACTGTTAAGAAGCCCAGAGGAATTTCTAACAGATAACAGCCAACTTGAAAGGTGAATTCAACATAAAACCTGAAGACTGGGTACACTCATTCTCATTTGATCATTAACACTGTCGTAGCTCAAGTGATGTTAGGTAATTATCTCACTATGTTAAGACAATGAATCTTTTATTTATATTTAATGTTAACCATGCACTTTTGCAAACATTGTCAAACATTTTTTATAGTAACCCTCCAGGAATATAATGACCAATTTTATGTAGAAACTGAGCAAGGTTCTGTAGGACCTGAAAGTACTTATGTTCAAGAATTCACATTTCTGCTTGCCTGTAATCCCAGCACTTGGGAGGCTGAGGCAGGAGGATCTCTGTGAGTACGAGGCCAACCTGGGCTACAAAGTGGGTTCAAGGCCATCCTGAACTGCATAGTGAAACAGTGTCTCAAAAAAAAATTCCTTCACAAAGAATTCACGTTTCCACAATTCTTTACTTTCGGACAATCTCCATGTGCTTCAGTATTCCCTGCCTACCAATTTACCCAGACTTGAGTTGTTCCTTCCTCTCAACCAGTATGCACTAACTATCTCCATAAATCAAGGAATGAGCCAGGCAGAAAACAGGAAATCTCAGTGGCCAAAAATCCTACTATTTTATAGGCTATCAAGCTACCAATTTCCTCTCATGTGAAATTCTGTTCTACTATAATTAGTGGTTTCTCTTTTAAAAAGGCAATAGTTGCCATTAAGTATGCACGAAGTACCAGGTACCATAGAAAGCAATTTAATGCATGTTGTATCATGCAAAGTTTGGAATACTTATCCCTTAATCCCACAGCCCATGTTCTTAAACATATGGTGCAACCCAGAGGAAAGCCTTCATGAAACCTGACTCCCAGCAGAGAGACTCTTCATTTAGTTGGCCTGGAAGTGTGATTCTGCCAGCATAGCTCTTCCCCTGTTTCTTCACACCCATCGGCATCATGGGTGAGAGCCTCTCCAGCAAAGGGGGATAAAGGAAGACCAGGTTTCCCCCTGGAGCTTAGACAAAATCCTCTTCTAGCGTATAGACATTGGATTTTGATTCCTACTGGCCAGGCCAATGGGACCTGGGAAAACTTAGAGGGACATCCCCTGGTACCTGCCACTTTCCAAGGTCTCCTAACATATTCCTGACATCCCAGTGTCATGGTTGAGATCTTAAGTGACCCTCCAAACCTCATACTTTTGGAAGGTGACTGGATCATGGAGGCCACTATAGCTGACTTGGTATTAGAAGGTGGGGCCTCACTAGAGGCAGGTCCCAGGTCCCTGGAGAGTGTGACCTGGGAGGCTGCATCTGCCTGCAGCTCCTCTCTTCTTCCTCTGATAGCTGACTGCCACGACATGAGCAGAAGCTTTTCCTCTGCTAGACCCCTCTGCCATGCTGTTCTGCCTAGGATCTGGCCAACTGTGGAGTAAGCTGTGAGCCCAGAGAAACCTCTCTATCTTGAAGCTGTGGGTGCCTGGCGTGGCACTGTGTCTCTCAGCCTTGCTTCTCTGTAGCTGGTCCTCATCGGACGAAGCAGATGCATCCCCCATTGCCTACGAGCTACTTAATAACGTGCAACCTATCAGAATCTGTGCTCTAATAAAATCTCTAGGGAAGTGGAATACACATTAAAATATTATGTAGGAGGCACTGAGCTAGAGGAGGTGGAGGAGGGAACATAACATAGCCCTGTGGTTCTCAAACTGTGGTCCTCAGAGACAGCAACATCAATGTCACAAGAGAATTTGTTGGGAATGCACAATTTGGGGCCTCACTCCAGGCCAACTAAATCAGAATCTCCAGGAGGAGAGGTCTAACCATCTGTGTTCGGTAAACCCTCCAGGTGACCTGAATCCTGCAAAACTTGGGAACACAAATGTAGGAGATTCTCTCTCCAAGCCCTGGCTTCTCTGCCCCTGGTGTGGCACAGAGGTTGCAGATACCTGGGGGACTAGAAGGAAGTCCCGTGCGTGATCTCCTCCTTTCCATGTGATTGCGAATTCAAGCTTCTGAACAAAATCTCTCTTGCTTGTAATTTAATGCTTCATTTGCATTGCCAATAATTAATGGGAGGAGAGAAGTCCCAGGACGCAGGCAGCTTTTAAGTGTTGCATTGTGTCTGGTCAGAAGCATGGCTAGGAATGTAAAGCAAAGCCCTCAGTTTATTATCCCAGGAATCAACAAGGCCATGGGGCCAGGAGAAAGAAGGGTTCTTCCAGGTCACAGGTGCGGGTAAAGGGAGTAGAATGGGGGAGACGTCTACAGGAGAATATAGACATACCCAGAAGCAGAGCACAATTGCCTTTCAGAAACACTTTAATCCAGCTCAGACTCTGATTAGTACCATACCTACCTCTCCTCTCCAGACTAGGAACCTTCATTTATTCACTCTATAGTAGTGTCATCAACACTCACTGATATGAAAAAAGAACGTGATAGCATGTATTCATTCATTCATTAATTCACTCACTCATTCATCCATTCATTCAACAAGTCTTTATTGAGACTGTTCTACCTTCTAGGCACAATGCTATGTATACCAATTCCTGAAGCCACAGAGTAGATATCCTAGTGAAAGAAATGGACATCAATCTCTCCAGTATATAATTACAACCTTTGGACACATTGGGGCAATATGGAGTGGGAAAGCTGACCTACTCTCAGCTCACGGAAGGGGGGGTGCTTCAGTGGGGGAGCTGGAGATTGCACAGGGGTTAATTAGACAAAGGCAAATATTTGTAGTTTTTGGAACATTGAAGTCAAAGGAAAAATACATGAGTGGAGACAGAGTATAGTAAATTTAAGGACCAAAATGACAAACCAAGAAGAAACTCAGAACATGGGAGAGGGAAGCATGGCATCAGATACCCAGAAATGATGGGCAGGACCATTCAGAGCAGATTTACAAAGCTCTGCATCTTTAAAGATAATATCTAGATTCCTTGCATAGCTTTCACAGGGTTTCAGCAGAACAGTATCATGGACAGATTTATATATTCTAGAGAGCTACCTGGCTGTGCCATAGGAAGGAAATACAGGTGGCTGGAGTACTGACAAGTTTGGAGCCATGACAGTGATCCGGGGGACTCTCACCAAACCCTAGAGGTGAAGGTGGGAAGAAACATGAAGACTAGAGAGAGTTTGGGTGATCACAACCCTTCTGTATGAACTGGCCATGAGTAAGAATAGAGGAAGATGACCAGCCTTGTGTCAGGTCACCAGTTGAGGGCAGAAAACTGGGGTAGGAGCTGGGCTAGAAAACAGTCAGTCTTTGCATCCAGAAAGGACATGCGATGAAAACCAGGACAATTTGTGAGGGAACAAGATTCAGTGTTCAATTCACATAGGTGTCCAAACAGCTTCTAGTAGTTCAGGTTATTTAACACATCGATTAGGGGCCCTGTCCTTCCAGCTGAAACACCTGGGCTTTGTTTCCTTTGCTGCACTATCAGGTGGAAAGAGAAGGGAAGGGAGTAGGGAGACCAGCTCACCTAGTCAAGAACATCTGGTAGAGAGATGAGGACTGAATGGCCTCACCTCCTTAGCATGTCAGGTTGGTGCCACGGGTTAGCTTACAGAACAGCAGTCCTCTCCATGGAAGAGAGGCCACATAGAAACATAACTTACACCTCTGCCAACTTTCTTCAACCATTCCTTAATGAATTAGTCAAACTATTTATGGCACCCAAATTGCTTTCTGTGATCTTTTCATCTACCTCCCAGTTTGTGTGCCTGTAAAGTTTGTAACTGAATGGGAGAATATTTTTAGCCCAAGGAAAGGGGCTATTTGAAAAACCAACACTAGAGAATAGTAGAAAATGACAACAGCTGGCAAGGTTTGGGAGGAGGCTCCTTGGTGGTGCTGAGGACCACACCCAGGGCTTCGTGCACGCTAAGCAAAGGCTGTATCCTGAGCTACACGGGGGTGGGGGGGCTTTCCAGGGAGGTTTGCTTACTGATGTCTCTTGGAAAGGTGGGAGGACAGCAACCACCACTGTGCTTGGGAATTAGTTGTTTGGAAAAGGGAGTCCAGAAGCCACTAAAATTTTGATTATCCATGTGCTCTGCTTCAGAATTAAGTTAGATTTAATTTTCTGTTGTTAGTCAGGGTTTGGGCAGAGATCAAAGAGCACCCTCCAAAGAGGTGGTTGGAGATAATGAACAGACTGTTTCTATGGGTGTGGTGAGCAAAGCTAAAGGAGGTGAAAAGGGACAGCACCAAGCCATGGGGAAACACTAACACCCCAAGACCCCAAGGTGTGAAATGGGGTGGGGGGACGACAGTGGCCTGTCATTCCTACACCAGGGAGCAGTCCTGACTCCCCACGTGGACCAGAAACCAATGAGCAAGGTGCCCACTGTACACAGCCCCGGCTCACAGTCCCCCATGGTCTAGGCTTCCCCAGCCCAAACAGCACCCCCAACACACATGCACAGCAAGGCTGCAGGGAGGTGCAGAGAGATGGTGCTGGACAGGCAGAGAAAAGCCAGCCCAGGAGCCCAGAGACTGGCTCAGATTTGCACATTCATGTGGATCAATATATTTTGCAGATCTATGGATTTCACTACCAGTGTTTTTCTGGTTTTGTGATACAGTTAATGCCAAGTCGATAGTATTAAATAAACCAACAACAGAAGACAGATCTGCCAGCCCTGGTTTCTGAGTGAGTAAGGGAGGGAGCTGTGCCACACACGCTCTCTGAAGTCAACTGTGCCTCTGGCCACTGGCTTCTTCTCCTCTATGAGGGACAGGGATTGAATTATTGATGAAATCAGAAGGATAAGTTTGGGGAATGCGTGTGTCTCCATCCTGCCTGTTGTTTGTCCAGTAAACAGCATTTCCTCGGTAAAACCGGAGCTTTCATCTCGGGGTGCAGGCCAGAGTGACACCGACATCCAAGCTTCCCTTGGAGGAAACGCTCTGTGATCCTGGCTCGCTTTGATCTGCTCGCTTCCCAGATGCAGTCAGGCACACGGAGTCTGCCAGGACATTTTCCCCTTGGCCCATTTTTTAATTTTTTCCCCCACTACAGAGCACACTCGGAAACAGACTTTGCTTCTGGTCTTTTCCCCGGCTAAGATACGTGCTTCTTTCACTGCAGTTTGATAATTTCTGAGCTGTAAAAACATTCCCTTTGGTGAGGCAAAGAACTCTCAGCGCCCCAGTGGAGGCAGATCCGCTCACATACTGCCCTCTGCTGGACAATGTTGGGACTGTTCACTCCTCCAGCAGGTTTTGAGCCAGTTTGGAGCTGTGAGGACCACAGTCTTACCTGGATTGGGGAATGCCTGTGCAGATTGGGAGTTCCCTACCTAGCGTGCCTCTCTCACTGGCAACCTAGATGTAAAAAAGTGGACTTTCATGTAAGATGTTTTTTCATGATTTGGTATCAAGAAGATTTCTAAACAAGGCACAAAAAACAAAATACGGAAGAGACTGAAAAATTTGACTACATTGAAAGCAAAAACTCCTGTACAGGTAAAAACATCACCCAGGAAGTTAAAAGACAAAAGAAAAAAACTACTTGCCGCAAAGGATCAGTATCTAGGATATATAAAGAACCTCCGCTGATCAAAAAGAAAATGAAAAAAATTCAATAGAAAAATATTCTAAAGCTAGAAGATAGTACTTTACAGAAAAGGAAATATAAATGTCCCATAAATATACATCAAAAATACTCAGTTTGGTTGGTGAATAGCAAATTGGAGACATCTTTTTTATCTGTTAAATTAGAAACATAAAAAGGCTATATGAAAAAGGATATTTCCACAATTTGTCAGTACCATTGTAAACTGATGTGATCACTTTGCAGAGTAATTTGGCAGAATCTACTGAAGTGTAAAATACCCACAGTGTATGGTCCATTGATCCCACTCCTCCAGATCTCCCTAAACAAACATTTATCCACAAGGCCAGAGAAACAGCTTTGAACGTGTTTGTGGCAGCTTTGTCTGAAACATTTAAAAGAAAAAACTTTTGTTAAATAGAGACGTAATTTAAATGACCATTCATACGGGGTTGTCTAAATGAACTATGGCTCATTCATACCACAATCATATATATATCATGATTTTGTTTATGCAGTGTCAGGGATCAAACTCAAGCCCCAGGCAAACACTCTACCACTGAGTTACACCCCCAGTCCCATTTATAGCAGTTTTTTTTTAAAAAATAGTATATGTATTAACAAGGAAAGATTTTCAAGATCTCATGTTGAGTGAACAAAAATCAAGGTGCAGAATGACATACTATGAGAACTTACACATTAAAAAGATCTATGCATACAACATAATAGTTTTTTTCTACAGAATAGATAACGTGGATCTTGAATATGTGCTAAAGTACACAGGGAATATCAGATGATAACGAGAGATACCTCTGGGAGAGAGATAAGGATTGGAGATGGTGCTTAAAGGGGATTTCAGCATAATCTATAATGCTTAATTTTTTAAATAAAGAGAATGTATTCATGTAATGTATACACAATTAAAATTAATTAAAGCTACTCATTACAAAGAGAAACTTTCTTCATCCTTCTTAAAACACCTGAAATGGCCAGGGGACCACTAAGCTAAAACAAAATGGTGCTTTGGATAATTTGTCAGGGAATCTACTAAGTAGAGGGCACTGTGGTTGTCATGGAGATGTCTGTCTTCAACACAAACCATCCTGGCATCATCTGCCCACACACTGTCAGGTTTCTAGCCTTTTACTACTCAGTGTCTTACTTGTAAGACATTGGCTCACAGACTCAATAGTATTAGTATGTGTTTAAATGTAACATCTCATTTAACCCTTCCTGTTCAGTCCCCATCTATCTGAGTTTACTTAGATTTGGAGTGCTTGCCCAAAGTCAGTTCACTGATATGGGATAGGGCTTTTCTTAACCTAAGAAACCATATTTTCACTATTTAAACTATCTTACAGCATCTTTGTAGTTTTGTTAGCTTCAAAATATCCACTTCCTTTCAGAAGCTTTCTTGGGTTTTCTTGCCCTGTGTGCCATAGCCATTTGCTACACTGATCTGAACTGCAAAGGCAACTGGTTCATTCAGGGAGAAGAATCTACCCAGGATGGGGTGTTATTCAAGCCTTTGTACAATGGAGAAGCCACAAAATTAAACACACTAAAGTAACAATTAAGATTAGGAATAATCCTCAACCAGACAGCCACTTCAAATATTGTGAAAATGAGTTTTAGAAACAAAACTAATCAATAATACCAAAGGTTGGCTGGATGTGGTGGTTCACACCTGTAGTCATGGCACTGAGGAAGCTGAGGCAAGACAATCACCATGAGCTCGAGGCCAGCCTAGACTACACTGTGAATTGAAGTCTAGCCTGCACTACATAGCAGAAACCCTCAAAAAAAAAAGAGGAAAAGTTGAAGTCCAACAATAATGTAAGCCTTGCAAGATTCTGATAGCATACAATTTGCTCCATTTTCCAGATTCTGCACATTTCTTCAGCGAAATGAAATGGATTCCACTGATGCAGCCTTGCTCTCACCACTCACCCATTGCTGCCAGGCAAAAGCACAAAGCCAAGTGACATCAGAAGCTGCAAAGATCTGTCCCCAGCAGGGAACTGCACCCTCTTCTTGCTGCAGAAAATGGGCTTCCCACGGATGTTTCTGGAACAGTGTATGAATAGATAGGGCATCAGGTTTACAAATTAGAGCTGTGATTTCACACCTACCCTCCTTGCACCCCAATTTGAAAAAAAGAATTAGTCTCTATTTGTCTTTTTACTTAAGAACAGGTGCATCTATGAATAATACATAGCGCAGCAGGCAACACATGAGTCCAAAGGCCCAGTAGTCTGGAAGCAAATGGGACCAAGTATTAACACTTTACAGCAGATTTTAAGTAGCATCACGTAAGCAAGGAAAAACCTGGGAGAGCTCAAAAACTGCTCTGCAAATAATAAGCACATCAAAGCCCCTGGCTATATACACAAACACATCTCTCTGCAGATAATGGTAATTGAAAGTCACCAGGTTTCCATATGGGGAGTGGGAAGATAAATCAAGGAATGAAATCTAGAAAAGAGATTAAAACACTAGGGCTTTAATGAACAGTGTTTCCAGGCACAGAATAAGGACATTTAAATCTTCCCTTCTGGGTCGTAACTCCACATTCTTAAACCCGGCAGTCCTGTCACCAGAGGAGCTATGAAGTGGAGCAGTGTCAGCAGAGCTTCTGGGTGCAGTTTAGGATTTCACTGCCCAACCTTTGTACACCTTCACTCTGCCTGTGTCTACCCATGGAGGCCAAGAAGATGTGCATTTTCCCCATTTGCTCAACTTGAGAATATAACAAAGTGTCACATGGGTGTGTAACTGGCAGGGTCTCAGCTTAGAAATTCTTTGGGAAACAAAAGCAAATGTCAAAAAATGTGACTTTGTTCTTTGGGAAACGAAAGCAAATGTCAAAAAATGTGAGCATAGAGAAGGACCTCATACTCTGGATTAGGTCCTCCCAAGACCAGGGGTGTCCCCAGATAAAAAGGGAGCCATGGGGCTTATTGAGATTACACATCTCTCCAGCAAGGAATATTGCTGTCACAAGAAGACCTTGAGATCTCAACAGCTTTACCACATGTACACACACACACACACACACACACTCATGCACATGCACACATACATACACACACATGCGCACACGCATGTGCACATGAATATGCACATGCATATGCAGTATGTTTCTTGTCAGCCCTGCTGAGAGAAAAGCTTTCACAGGTAAAGGGTTTGGATTTTAACTTTTTTCCCCATTCCTCAAGGTTTATTGTTTGGAGATAGGACAAGATTTTGTTCCTTTTAACTGTGTCTCATCTGGGAAATATACATCCACAGAATATTATACTACTCCCTCTACCTGAGTAAAATAGTCCTCATTTAGGAGTAGAAGCTATTTGGAGATGTGGCATGAGGCAAATTAATAGGTGAACTGAAAACAGACAGGCTCTTTAAAAGTCTGCCCACATTGTAGAATTGGAAGTAGATGAACTTCTTTCCTATTATAGCAAGAATACCACACGGCAGGATTTGTTTGCACAATAATAAATTGGCAAGCAAACGGGACTGGGAAGATGGCTCTACCTCATGTGCAATCCGAGTCTGCTGAAGAGGAAGAAACCCAAGGGTTTCTTGGTGCCCTTGGGCCCAAGGAAATCCAGGACAAGGGCCTAGGCGAAACACCCCACCATGTCCTTACTCCAATAGCTCTGTCCTCATGACTCTCCTTGCAGATGATCCCTCCTCCTGAGTCATGCATGTCTGCAGCCAGATAGGGTCCAGTTAGGTCAGCAGACTGTTTGTCCTCTATTCTGGCCTTCCTGGGACCATTCATTGTAATACAGATACCACCAAAGAGAAATAAAGAGCGTAGACTGCCATCTGCAGCCTAACTTTCAATTTTGACTCCACTTCTTGCAAACTGTGTGACCTTCAGACAAGCTGCTAAACCACAGTGATACATTCACTGAAGAGAAAATACACACCCTGTGCATTGGTGGTCCCAAAAAATAGGTTTGCAGCCTGGATGGGATAAAAAGGAAAAGAAATAAGGCTTGCTTTTTCCTGCCTGCTATGCCATGGACTGTTTCTCCTCTCTGATGCCCCTCTGCTGTGCATCCTGAATTGGAGCCTGCTGACTTGGATAAAACCTTATACCAACTTGAGCTAAAATAAACCTTTCCTCCTTTAATTTGTTCATTTGGACATTTTGTCTCAGCAACAAGAAAGTAACTAAGATACCACCAAACTCATACACTGAAGCCCTAAGCTTCCACACAACATGTAACTGGTACTTTCCAATACCATGGGCTAGAGGACATTTGAAGTCCAAGCCATAGCAAGAAGACAAGACAGAGAACCAGGACTAAAAGGAATGCTGTAATTGGGATTTTATAAAGGCAACACTGTAAGAGTGTATGGCTACAATAATTACAGAAATGGTTTGAAAGAAGATATGCTTAAACCATGCCTTGAAGAGCAGTGTGGTTTAAAGAACTGTGGGCCAAAAATTGCCCAGTCTTAGGCATTCTGTTTCCCTAGCACAAAGCAGGCTGAGACAAGTAGGTCCTTAAAAGTGGAAGAAGAGATAGGGAGCACATTAGAGAGATGCCCTAAGAGCATTCAGCCCACTGTTGCTGACTGGGAACATGAAGCCAGAAGCACGGACTGAGGCTGCCTTCTAGAAGCTGAAAAAGGTAAGAAAATGGATATTCCCTGAGAGCCTTTGGGAAGAACACAGCCTATCAATACCTTACTTTTTGGTCAGAGAGACCCACAGCAGATTTCTGACCTGAACTGCAGGATGGTGAATTTCTACTGTTTAAGTTTATGTTTGTGGCAATTTGTTACAGCTGTACAGGAAACTATCACAGGTGGGGGTGGGGAGGATTTCCTCAAGCAAGTTTAGGTAGCATTCCTGGGGTGGGGACCCAGCCAAGGCAGGTCTCCAGCAGACTGTGACATGCCCAGATGTGGCTGGGAAGGTGAGTGGTAGAAAGCAGATGGTATCAGAGTGGCAGAGCTTTCTATCGCAGACACAGGTGACACTATATCCTAAGGCACTGCAAAGACGCATGGTGGGCCCATGTGATGTGTCTTTATTTGTTCCTGCTGCTGTGAGTCACTTTCTAGCACCTCTCTCCTGACATTTCCCAAGGCCCTCCTGCACCCTGATTAGCACTGTTGGCGCATGCCACCCGGTCACGAAGAGCTTTAACAGTGAGGAAAACAGTAGCAGGTGTCAGAGCTAAGAGAGGAAAAAAAGCTCAATCCCCACAGAGGGTGAAGATCATTTTATGCATTTCCATTTAAAGAGAGAAGTGAAGAAGCATGAAATCACTGCCAACAAGGAGAAAGCATTTAAACCAGAATAACCTTGACAGGAGCAGTCACCCGCAGCTTCCAGGTCATGGCTCCCAATTTGGAACTTCAGGGGAGAAGCGGGTACCTGCCCAGGGATCCTGTCATGTGAGACCTCTGTCCTTAGCCCCAGCCTCAATCACTCATGGTCCACTTGACCTTTCTGCTTGGAGCTGCCTCAGGCTCTCAGTTCACTCTGACTCAAACTCAGCTTCTCATCTTTTTTCCAAAATGCTCTTCTGACATAATGACTCCTACCCAAGCTAGAAATCCAGTGTCCCAAGCTGCTCTCCCTTCTATGCATCCCTACGCTATGCAATTCCACAGCTACCCAGCATCTTCCCCCAGTCCTGCGTCTGTGGCCTCCATCCTCACTGTCAGAGACCACCACCGGCTCTTGGCATCTCCAGCATGGACCCTTGCAGTTAGCCTCCTGGCTGAGCTATGCTCTAGATCCATCCATTTCAATCTCTATTTGCTCCCAGATATTTTTTTCCTGTTAAAATACAATTGTGATCATGCAACTTCCCTACTTAAAATCCTTGAGTAGTTTTCCTCCACTATTGAGATAAATTTCAAACTCAGGTTGGTGAACAAATCATTCCAAGCCTCATCCCTACTCAACGATCCAACTTTATCTGTTCAGCCACTTACCACACTGGCCCTATTCTCAACTCTTCCCCTCAAGATTCCAGGATACTTCATACACCCTTGGCTTTGAAAATTTCTCTCTGATGAACTCCTGTCACCCACGTCCAGCTCATGCATCCCCTCTTTGGGCCTCTGTCAGCTTATGCATCTGTTCTGTTACCAAGAGTTTCACTAGCACAGTCACTTTGCTGTCTTCTGTGCTCACTCCTGGAGAGCAGTAACTGTGTCCTGTTCATCCTGTATCCTCAGGTTCCAAACCAGTGCCTCACATAAAAGCCTGAGGTACTACCCTTGAAATGTGTGGCACTGTGAAAGGCCCCCATCCTGGAATGTGAGCAAACTTCTGAATGATTGAGGGGACTTAGTGAAATGAAGGCAGAATGATGTTTCTCCTCAGGGACTTGTAGCCCCACCTGGACAAGTGCTGAGCCTCCAGATCTAGGAGACAAAGTAAATGCCCACATTAGAATCCATCATAATAAATATGAACTAAGTACATTATCATTTAAATCATATAACCATATAAAGCATATATAACAAGATACACACACACACTCTGAATTTCTTGCTTGGATAGAAGTCATTAAGTGAGGAGGGCAGATTCAGAAGAAAGATGACAGGCTGAGTTTGCGTCAGGGCAAATTGAGAGCTTGAGACAATTCCGAGTCTCACCTCTCTCCTCCCACCTCCTGACTTCCACAAGTCTACCTACGACTTCTATAGATTTGCCTATTCTGGCAAATTTATTTCATATAGATGAAATCCTACAACATGTGTCCTTTTGTATTTGGCAACCTTCATTTATTATAATACTTTCAAGATTCATCTACATCATGTTACGTACCACAAATTCATTCCCTTTTGTGACTAATGAATATCCTGATTCTATTGTATGGATGTTTATCCACTCACTATTTGTTTATCCATTCATCATTTGTGGGACAGTGAGGTAATTTGTACATTTTGATTATTATAATTACTTGGTAGCCATAGATATTTGTCCATGGCTTTGTGTGGATACATGTTTTCATTTCTCTTGGGCATACACCTAGAATCAAAATTGCTGGGTCACATGTTTATCACTTTGCTTAGGAAAATCATTATTAAAGGTATTTCATTTTTGAGGAATCATCCTCTTTGAAAAAGGTATTATTAGGACCCTAGACTTAGTAACTGAATTGCTATTCAATTATCTAGGACCTGGACTTAATGCAAAATAGTCTTTCATCAGCCAGGACTTGAGGCTCCTTGTGTAAGGGTCTAGGAGCACAACTGGGAAAAGGTTGTGTCCCTGTCCTATCCTTTATCACTACCCAGCAGGGGAAATAATAAGATGAAAGGTACTATGATACAGCACCACAGAGCAAGGACATCATGGGAGGAGTACATAAAAGGGCATTAGCAAGGTTTCACAGAAACGAACCCAAGGACTAAGTTGGCAGTTTCTAGAGATGGAAGATAGAAGGGTGTTGTATTTAGATAGCTTATCTGTTCCTTGGGGGGAAATGCCTGATACACATGACTTAAAGGAAGGTCAGATTTATTTGGTTCATGGTTGCAGAGGATTCAGTCCATGGTTGATTGGTTTTAAGGCAGAATCATCATGGTGAAAGGGTGTGTCAGAGTAAATCTGCTTAGTTAATGGAGCAGAGCAGGGAAACAGTGCCAGAAAGTGGCTAGGGTCACAATATAGATCCCATGACAAAGACACATCCATGACCTACTCAAACACATCTGGAAGTGTGTTTTGCTAAACGCCTAGGTTGATACAATCAAACTTAACTATCACACTCAACCCCTTGTCAATTTGGTACCTAAACACATATCTTTAAACCATACTTAATATCTCAGTAGACACAGTAAGTTCATAATGTTTCCTTGCATGATACGGCTATCCTGCCTATGACCAAAAAATGCAACAATCCCTTCCCTCAAGCTCTGAACAATTCCAACATTGCTCAAAAGTGTCAGTCCAAAATCTATGATAGTCAAGGCAGACTCTTAGTTATGGGCCCCTGTAACAATCAAATAGCAAGTTACATAATCTCAAGGTACAATGGCATAAGGTAAACATTCCCATTCCAAATGAGAGCTATAGGGGAATAGAAAAGAATGGGACTAAAGCAAGACAGAAACCCAGCAGGGCAAACATTAAGTCCTATAGCTCTATGTCTAGTACCCAGGGCACATGATAGTGAGATGTGAGTTTCAAAGAGATTGTGTGGTCCCACCTCTATGGTCTCATTGGTTTACAGCCTACATGGCCTTTCTCTTAGGTTGGCTGAACTTGTGGCCTGCTACTTTCCTGGAAAACATTCCACATTCCTGGTATCTCCTGGTATTTCCAGTGTCTAAAGCACCTTTAATTTCATTGCTTCAGCTTTACCCATTCCTACCTCAAGAGCACATTGTCAATCTTCCCAGGCTTTTCTTTCAAATTGAGTGGAAGCTTCCATGGCCTCATAATGCTTGCATTCTGCATTCCTGAACAATCATCACCACATGTCTAACACTGAGGTCTTTTTCCAATGTGAGGAGTAACCAGGCCTCTTTGAACCATATCTGCAGCAACCTTAGGGTTTGAATAGGTGAATACAGTAAAATAAATCCCAATAGCTCTTCTCTAATAGGAAATCCTAGGGGCTCTCTTCTCAAATGAAAGATTTACACTTTTGCACTGATGATCCTATGATGTGTGGAGTCTTTTTGATTCTTAAGATACTTTCAAGATATCATTTTTGTCCTAGTTTAAAGTACTTAATGTCTTTTTAATCTCTTCAGCAACCACATCTCCCTTTGTCCCAACCTTATATGTGTTTCTTTTGGGGGCCAAATGTTATATTTTTCAAATACTTCTTCTCACTATAAATCTACCTAAAAGTAGCCATAGTACTCACATTACAGCCTGAATGTTGGGTTGCCTTGAGATTTTCTCTGCTAGATCAATTAGTCGGTAGCTCCTAGCTCAGCCTCTTGCAAAATATTAAGATTTGGGCAAAATATAGACAAAAGGTTTTGCTGGAATATAACATACATGGCCTTTAAGACAATTCCTAATAGTAGAATCCTTTGTTCCCAGCTGAAATCTCCTGAGTCTGGCCTTTACTGTCTACATTCCTGTCAACATTTTGATCTTCTTAGTTCCAACCAGAATCACCCATCAGTCTCTGCTTGCAAGAGTCAAGGTTTTCTCTACCTGTTTATCTAGACATTTCCAAACTCTTTCTTTTACCAATCAGTTCCAGATATTTCTGAATCACAAGGTTATGGTCACAGAAATGATCCTATTTCTCTAGTATCAAGTTTCTGTGTTGCTCAGCTTTCCTGTTGCTGAGAAAAGCAAAACAGCAAAAACCTGACACTTGCAGGTAAAACTCTCAAAGAAGGAAAGTTTTATTTGGCTTATGGTTTAAAGGTATTCATTTCATGGCTAGTTTCTTCCAAGGCAGAAACATTGGGAGAGGAATTCTGCTTAGCTCATAGGGACTGGAAGCAGAGCAGGGGAACAGTGCCACAGAGGAAGGGTCTAGGGGTCAGATATAGACTCCTCCATGGCCTACCTAGATACACGCAGAAGTGTGCCCTAGTCCGCTCCCAAGCTAAGCAAGCTGAAAGTTTAAAATGTCTGTCACGGTTGTAAATTTTCAGGCTGCTGAGAACAGCATGTGCAAATGATGGGAGGATGCCATGAAAGGACACCTCACATTAAGAGACCTAGACTTTTTGATTATTGGCTTTCAGTTTGAGGAAGGTCAGTGACAGGCTTCTCAGGCTGGGCCAACAGTCAAAACCAATCAGAAGGGCCCATGAGCTTGCCTCTGTGGTGTGCAACACTCTGCCTGTTTTAAACTGTCACTCACCAGCCTGGTCCTGGTTCTCAACCGAGGCTTTGCTTAACCTGATAATTTCAGACCTCCTCATTGCCCATACTTCTGCTATCACCCAACCCTAGCCTGGGCCTGACAAGCTTTGTGCCTGCCAGTGGCCAATCCTTCTACGTCCCTGCTGGCCCACCCTCCATATCCCAGGGGATTCTCTACTCCTTTGGCTCCTACAGAAAGAAACTCTGATTTCTGAGCAATAAAATAGCACCCTGGAATTTGTCATGTGTTGTCTCTTTGTTGCTCGACAATGAGATCTAGACTAGCTTTTTTCTTCTGTCTGATTTGTGGGTGTAAGATAGGAGAAAGGCTTCACATGGGCATTTGCACCTGACAGATCTAGGGAGCAGGGCATGTGATGAGCCTACGACCCTAACTAGCACGGACCCTTGATGGGGTCAGCAGTAAGTACACCTTGAAGGATCATGACTGGAGACTCAGAGATCAGCTTGTTTCCACCTTTAAGTATTCAGATTTTAGACTCTGACCTTGTGATTAACTAATTGATTATGGTTTCACAGGGTGTGCAGAGAAGACTCCCAATGGTAGGAAATAGTAATTTAAGGTCTTTGGAAAGTGAATGACCTGAAATATAAAATAGTGCAGCTGCTACAAGGGACAAAACCAGTGTTGGGACAGAAGGACCCAGCCACAGTGGAGGGGATGACACTGTAAGCCGAGGATCAGCAAACCACAGCCAGACCCGAAACCTCACCACTTGTTTTTATATGTCCCAGGAGCTGAGAATAGATTTTACATTTTTTAAAGGTTGAAAAAAATCTAAAGAATAAAGCTTTATAATATGTGAAAATTATGTCAAATTTGAATTTAGGGTCTATAAAATTTTTAATTTTTTCAATAAAAAATTAAAATTTCTATAATTTGTTTTTTTCTCTTGCTATATAATTATGTACATATGTACTTTCTTTTTCTTCTTGGCCCCAAAAGCAATTGACTATGTGGCCCTTCACAGAAACATTTTACTAACCCCTTCTCCCAACAGCCTCGCTTGCTCAATCCTACCCACCACCCAGCCCTTCCCAAAAACCCAGGGGTGAAGAAAACATTTTCAGCCACCTGTGATATCCCTCACTAACAGTGAATGCAAGAGTCTACCTCCAGCATTGTGCCCACCCCCACACATGTCAAATTTACACTCCTCTACCCTCCACCTGTAGTTTGTCAAAAATTCGCATAAACTACAGAGCAACTCCAACTCACAGAAGGATTGACAACACTTACTGTGTCCAGTGATAAAGATCGATAGTGGCACTATTTGTCTCATACTAGACATTGTGCTAGACATGTTAGACACACCCCAAATATTTGCACCTCTGTTAAAAGTTCGCACCAATGTTCCCCCTCACATACATGGCAGAAGAGAGATATGGGTTCTCTTCCCCCTTTTATTCTCTCCTATCTTCATCTGAGTAGAAAGCATAACACATTAAATCACACTACCTTACATAGAGAACATTAATCGTGACCATGGTGTTGTTTTAAGTCAAGTTTTCTCAGCCTTGACACTGCCAGTACTCCCGTCTGGATAATCCTTTGTTGTGAGGCTGTCTGGTGTATCATAAAATGTTTAAGTATCACTGGCCTCTAGTGCTAGATAGAAGTGAATAGCTCTCCTTTTCCAGTTGTGGCAACCAAAAATGTCTCCAGACATTGGCAAATGTCCCCTGGCAAGGTACTGCAGGGAAGAATTTCCCCCAGCCAGGAATCATTATTCTAAATATTTTATATAGAGAGTCACAAATCCTTAGCACAGGTAAGCTATGTAACATCTCCAGGTCAGGTCACATAGCTGGTTATTGACAGAGTAGGGTGATGGAGTAGGATTTGAATCTATGTAGTTTGACTGCTGTATGCTCTTGATAATAGCAAATTTAATAAGACTCAGAAGCTCCTGAGCTGACTGTCATACCAATTAACTGTAGGGAGACACCCTCTGCCCAAGTAGGATAGACTCAAAAGTGAGGGTCTCTTTGACCATGGGGGACATCAGCAAGATAAAATTGGAGTCACAAAGAGGGAAAGGCTAGACAGAAGAAACAGAAACAAGGCTAGAAGGCACAAAATTCTAGGTGTCCATCTGAGGAGGACTCTGTGTGGTGATAGAAAAGAAGCCACATTTCATATCATCCTTTGGATTATTGTGTTCATAGCCATCTTGTAATAATTTCTTTCTTTCCTCTCTCCCTTTCTCCTTTTTCTCCCCCCCCCTTTTTTTCTTCTTTTATTATTGGTAATGGGTTATATATCTGCCTTTCCAGAGGTTGTGAAGTATAACAATAGAAAAAAGAATATTAAAGTAAATAGAGGCTCAAAGTTTAATAAGGTGAAACACACACATACACATACACCACCACACTAAAGGTCAGCTGTGGTTTTGTTTCATTTCAAATTGCTATTGACTGCAGATAACAGAAACCAGACTCAAAGTGAATTAGCTATGGAGGAAATACTTATTCACTTTCCTAGAAGAATCAGATGTAAGCACCCCAGGATGGCTGAGTGGTTTTCTAATGCTACCAACATCCCAGCCTCCTTCTGTCTTTCTGCTCCTTCATCCTTGACACCCAGTTTTCATGCTCTTGTTTGCAAGAAGGCTTCTGTGCTTCCAGGCGTCACAACCAGTCAAGCAGGAAAAGGCAAGGAGGGGAAAATAAGGAAAGGAGAATAGCAACTGAATCTGTCCCTGGGTTTATATATCCTTGGCCAGAGTGTCCTCACTAGCTCGCCCTTGCTACAGTGGAATCTGGGGAGGAGCTTGTTTTTAAACAGGTATATTACCATTCTGAAAAACTGTGGGGTTCAATTAATAAGGAGAAAGGAGAGAATGGGTATTGGGGAGACATCCAGCAGTGTTGCCATACATTCCAAAGGTGGCACTCATTGCTGCAGGGAACTCTGCCCACAAGACACAGCAGAGTGGCCCGAGAGCATAAACTCTGGATGGCTGTCCTGAGGCCTGGCTCTGCCCCTTACAATTGCCTTGACCTTGACCTTTATCTTTCTGCATCTCAGTTTTCTTGTCTACACAGTTTTGTAGTAGATAAAATTAGGTAGCACAGTAAAATACTCAGAACAGTGTCTGGTGCATACTAGGCTCTTGATAAATAGCTTTGAGGGCTGTTACCATTCACCAAGCGTATACAACATGCCAGTCATTACAATGAATGCATGGGGGAAATGACTGTACACCTATAAAGTGTACACCCATGAGGGTCCCAACCCTACTGCCTGTTATTGGCCACTTCATCATAACTTTACTCTCTTTCATCATGGAGACTTCTAATCCTTTAGACTTTCTTTAAAGGAAATACCTGTAAGAAAGTTTGTAAGACTTTTTAGCAATGATCATAGCATTTGACACTGGGGCAGATATTAGTGAAGTGAGCACACCTGGATGTTAAATACAAAGCCTCTGTCTCTTGCTTTTCAATAGGTCCAGCCCTGGTTCCAGGCCAAAATTTTTGGTGAAGATTTAATCTAATTCCTACTCTTTCTTGCTAGATCTGCAAAGCGGCTCACCCATATCAGGAATTTAAAGAAATGTGTTAATGGTGCTCGAGGGATAAAGCAGAGGCTGCTGCACACGGTGCATTCAATAATCAAGTAGGTCAGGTTGAACTGACCTAGAAATTCAGGAAAGAGGAGCTTGAAGCTGGGATTGGGGCTCATAGACGATCGAAAGGATTGTCTCCTGATTATCACCAAACTAGGTCACAGAACAATCAAATACAATGACCTGGGCCCTAACTTGAGAGGGCTCCCAGACACCGACTGACTGAAAGTCAGGGATCCCAGGGAGCCAGCAGGGATGAAGGATTCAGTCCTGTGGCAGAGATGAAAACAGATTGGACCCCCTCTGACAGTCCCTATCCACTGTGACACCAAGCAAAAGGCTCCCCACAATCTGCTGTAAGACCATCTTAAATGAAGTGATACCTTCTGGAAATGCTCTGGAAAACTGAAAGACTCTCATCTCCAAAGGATAAATTCCACATCTAGGAATATTTCATATAGAGGTAATGTGCATAAGAATTTTGCCTTGTGGCATTGTTTGTAATAGTGACAAATTGAGGATCAACCAAAGCATTTATTAGTAAGGAACTAATGGGATACATACATTTAAAAACAAAGATACCTATAAGAATTTACTAACATAAAAAGATGTTTCTGAGATGTCACATGAAAAAGAAAACAATACAAAGTTGTATGTAAGAATTAAAATACTTATGTGAAAATAAAATTATATATATATATGTATGTGTTAGAAAAATATTGGTAGAAAAGCAAAAACATGAACAAAGACCAAAATGTCTGAAAAATGTTTACGAAAATGTTAACTCTGGCTTATGTGTTTATAAATTTCCAAAAGAGCTAAATTTCTCTGTTAGACTGGAAATTTATAGATAAGCAAGGGGACAAAGCCAGAATGATCTATATGATAGTGATTTAAAGTTGGAGATGTAAGTAGCAACTCATGTTTAACTTAGGCAGAGAAGTATATGGGTACATCCATATACTTATATGTTGATATGCACACACACATATGCTCTATCAGTTGAGAGAGCCTGGAAAAAATGACATTCTCATAGCAAGAAGAGCATCTAGAACCCAGATCTGTCTTTTTTCTTCTTTCCTTCCTCCTTTCTTCCTTTCCTTCCTTCCTTCCTTGCTTCCTTCTTTCCTTTTCTTTCCTCTGTCTTTCAACTGTTTGGCATTATTACTTAAACTGATTCAGAACTTGTGACATAGTAACTACATTCCTAGATATTTACCCAACAAGGATATATATATATTCCTGTTGGGTAAATATATATATATATATTTATATATATATTTATATATATATTTATATATATATTTATATATATATTTATATATATATTTATATATATTATATATATATTTATATATGAATATAGTAATAGCATTTGTAATAACACACACTGAAAACAACTTAAATGTCTATCAACAGTGGAAAGGATAAATAAACTGTGTTATATTTATACAGCAGTACATTATATGCAATTAAAGTAAGTTAAAACCATACCACAGAAAGTCCAGATCTTTATTTCTAATACTATTTTCTAACAAAATGAAACAGGCTTCCTCTGGGGAAAGAGCTGATTCCAAAACTATGGCAATAAATATACAAGTAGAGTGTCCTGTAATGGCAGCAAATAAGGAAATACAATTATGTGCTGCTTAGTGATAGATTCCTTCTGAGAAAAGTATTAGGCAATTTCATCAATGTGTAAACAGTGTACAGTGTACTTATGTAAACCTAGGTGATATAGGTCAACCACTCAACATGGCATTTTGATGCAGTTAAGAGACTAAGTAAACTCCAAATATCTGAAATTCTTGGTAGCTAAACAGAGCATACTGTTTGTTATGATTTGTGTCTAGACCCCCCCCCCAAAGCCTTATGCAGTCGTAGAGCATTTTCAGAGATGGCTGAATCTAGAGTGTGTGATGCAGGATTAAGGGCATGTGATTAGTAAATTAGTCCACTGACTGATTTGGCACAGTTCTGGCTAGGATTAAGGGTGTGAGTGCTGCACCCACCCTAGGCCAGTAGCCTGCATACCATATAAGGGACAGAAAGAGTCTTGTCTCACTCTCTTGTTGCTTTTCTTGTCTTCCGCTGCCATAAGCTGTTGCTTTTCTGCCATATGCTACCCTGCCTTGGAGCCAGCTGAAACCTCTATAAACTATGGGCTAAATAATTGTTTTCCCCTTTAACTTTGGGTGTTGGGTATTTTGTCTCAGTAATGAGAGAAAGGTGACTGTTTTTATAAGTAGATAATGTAATAAGTATCAAATACTTAAACTGTCATTTATTATCATTATCACGTATCAAGTATGGTATATAAATATTCTATCCTTTGATATGACTGGAAGCACAGTAGGTTTGTTTACATCAGCATCAACACACACACATATACGTAATGTTTGCATTACATTACAATGACTGCTCAATGATAGGATCTTTCCAGCTCCATTATAATCTTATGGGGCAACTGTAATGTATGTGATCTGTCATTGACTAAAATGTTATTAGTCAGTGCATGATGTAGTAAAAAAAGCTCACATTGATGGTAACATTGCACATAAGCCCAGGAGCCATGGAACAGAACTCTCAATGGCTAATTTAGAACAATTTGAACAATAAAATAAAACCACATTGTGTATAATCCAACAGTAAGATAAATATCCATGAGTTTGTACTGATAAAAATAAGTGTTTGATTAAAATATTAAATGCTGGAGAGGGGAAAAGAGAAATTTCCCATGCAGAAAAATTCCAAATAATTTATGTATCCACTTTGCTCTGAAGGTGCAAATTGTTCACTTCTTAAGTGTGACTATGCTTAATGTCTTCCTTCCGAAGAGTATAGTATGGAAATAAAGGTGAAGGGGAAAAAACCCCCAAACTTTACAGTGGAGAAATTTTACAAACATCTCAGTCTGGTAATCAAGATCAAGACTGGTATAAATCACACTGGCATTCTATAACCTTGATACAACGTGATGAAAATGATACTTTTTCCTTATGCTTTCCCTCTTCAAAATCTAAAGCCTCTGCCTATTTATTCATGGAGAAACCATCAGACAAATTCTAGTAGAGGAGCATCCTACAAAATACTTGTCCAGTACTCCTCAAAAAATGCCAAAGTTGTAAAAAATAAAGACAAGTTGACAAACTGTCACAGCCAACAAGAACCTAAGCAGACAAAATTTTAGTAACTCTAGAAATAGTCTTCAAAAATAAAGGTTTTTAAAATAAAGGTATAAAATAAAATAAAAAAAATCAAGGGGAACTTTTATATTAACTTATAACAATACAGAAATCAGTAAAAGTTTTAAAAATAAAGCCTTTCTTTTTTTCCAATATTCTGGAACAAATTCTTACCTAGTGTATAAAGTCAAAGTTCTTCAGCTTTCTCCAAGACACAGAAAGTATATTCTTCAGTACATCAGAAGCAGATGTAGTCCTCATTGAGTAGAGAGCTGAAGGAAGCTTAAATTTGCTTTCCTGGGTTCTTGTTCTGTACATTTCAATGTATCTTGTGTGAGATGGCAAAACTGAGTGATTACAGCTCCATTTGTGAAGTTTCCAGCAGGTCCTAGTCCACCTCAGTGCTTGACCATTGTATGTCAGACCCCAGGGAGCTTTGCAGGCCTTGGAGTCTCCAAGAGCTACACAGATTGGCCAAGTATCAGAATCAAATACTCTCAGGCTCCTGATTCACTGGAGATGGAGGAACACTTCACCATGAACACATGCAGTTGACAGACTGATTTGCAAAATATCCTAAAGGTTTCTCTGGTCCTCGCTTCTAACAAGAGAGAAGAATCTTAAGCGACTACACTTCTGTGAATCAAGCTGATGGGGGCAAACCATGGCATTGTTTTATTTCATCTTATTGATTTTGTATGTATGCAGTTTGACTAAGTAGAATTATAACAAGCTGTTTCCCCAGTGACCTGGAAAATACATTACAAAAGATAATTCTTCCAAATAGAGAAGTCCCTAAATTTAGCACTAGGATTTAGAAGCAAGGTCAGAAAATAGTGTGTTTTAAGACTGAAAATGACAAAAATCAACATGTCTCCCCCAGCCCACCTCTAGCTATCCATCTCCCTTGAGTCATCCACCTTTAGAAATACTTGGCAAGTGTATTACAGATAAGACTGCACTTGCTCCCAAATCCTGTCAAGGGTCCTGGGGGCTTCTGTATTTCTATAAGAAACTACTACACAAGTGGACTTCAACTTATTGAAGTAAGCTACAGTTTTGCAAAGTGAAACATGCTAATGATGAATGCAAATTAAAGCTCTACATGGAGCTCTACATAGAGACAGAAGGTGAATAGAGAAGGTCTGGTCAGGAGTTTAAAGTAGGTCTAACAGGAACCTGACCCATATATGCTTTCCAGTTGCTATAAAAGTATCTTTTCCAGGGGAACTGGGGCAACTCTTCCAGTTCTATCAAAGCCATGTGACTAGGCAATCCTTCCTTTAAATGTGAATTCACCAAAAAATTTTAATCTATGCAGAAGATCCTAGGAGAGAGGTGAACCAGAGAGGTGTGCATAGATACCTGATTGCTGCAAGCTACTTCACTGTAGATGTCCTGGATGAATGTGTTTACAAGTTAGTATCTTATGAGTTTGGAAATGTTTCTCCTTACTGCAGAGCTAGGGCACCTGTCTGTACTGGTACAAGTAAATTCTCAAGCACAAGGCTAGACCTCAGGTGTGGGACAAAGATGCCTACACTAAGAGCTAGTCCAAAAAGCCTGCTTGGACAGTCAGCTAAACCCTTCAACACTTTCTCACAGAAACTGTGGGTCTAGGTTTTCTTAGTTTTAAAACTAACACCTTACAGTTAAAGCCCATCTGTTTAACCCACGGTGTTTCTTAGATTCATTTATGTTGCAGAACACAGTGAGTAAAGACGGATTGATCTGACTTAATCAGATCTTTCTCTAATTGTATCTGAGTTTTCAACCTTATACAGCAACAGGAGTGTTGGTTTCTTTCTTAAATGTAATGAACTTCTTGGTGGCAGCTACCTAGTATCCCTATGTCAGTGAAGGAGCTGTGGTATAAGCTCTCTGGGACTGCAGAGCCAGAAGCCTGACCTCAGATCCTTTGTTCATGCTGCACAGAGAGATTCACAGGTCTATTCATAACAAAGTGTCCTCTATAGCTTAAGAACAGCCCTCCAGGACTTCCACTGGGATAGAAAAGGCAACACTAACTGAGGTGAATTTGTAATAGTCACCTGGCTGCATAGAGAATGCCTCTGTTTCCTTTAAGAAGTTTTATCTGAGAGTTAAAGAGAAGGTCATGCTCTCTAAAATATCTGTATGCGAGAAAGACTATCTTAACCCCTAAAATGTGCTCTTAAAAGAAGTTTTTGAACTTCTCTGCCTTCCAATACAACCATCATGTCTCTTCCTCACTCAGTTCTCTGCAGAAATTGCAAGGTTTCTGGTCATCCTCCACGAGCTTCTTGGTTGCTTCAGGGTTGCTTTGTAAACATGCACCCTGATATGTTTAAAAACATTTACCAGCTGTAAAATGTCTTCTCCAAGTTCCTAAATAAAAGAATATTAAAATCAATCTCGTGCTGTGAGGAGTTTCTGGAGCAACAGTCCTGGAGGCAAGAGCTGCTCTTTCTTACTGTTACAGAAACTTTTTTGGCAGCACTGAGTGGGCCTTATAATCTCCCTGGAGGGAACCTACTAAAATTCAAGAGCAGAGCCTGCCACGTTCTGACCTCTGTGTGATCCAGAAGAGCCTTGAAAGGCCTGAGCTAGCTCTGAGGATGGGGCCGGCGAAGCCCTCCTCCTGGGAGCCACACAAGAAGGGAAGGTGAGGCTCCTCCAAGGCCCTGGACAATATTCCTAGGTATCTAATGGCTAGTAGTGGTCCCACTGCCCAGGCTGCACCCACTGCTGCTTCCATCAGGCCTAGGCTCCCATTGGGAGCATCAATCAGGAAGGCTTTGAGCCACGTGTTAGCACTTTACATAAAGGATCTGCATGGGTTTCAGCCTTTTAAGGAAGGAGACAGGGATTAATGCTGAAAGGACTCCAAAGGGGGAAAAAGTGGACCTTTTTGACACAGAGCCTTGAATGACAGGACTCTGGTTTGCTAGGTAAACAGCAGCATTGCCAAAGGGAGGTGCAGGAGTGATTACTGCAGCTCGAGTAGCTCAACATCAAAAGCAAACGAAGGCATCTGGGGGAGAGTAGCATCAGTCCATCTTCCCTGTTCGACCCCAGGGCACACAGTTATCACAGCTCACCTTTGGAATGAGCACAAGACTTTTTTCCATACTATTTGCTACTATCATGCTTGGAAGAACCAGTAAGTAAGACATTTTAATGGGCTATAGTAATAAAATTAATACTGTTTATGTTTTTTATATATTATATTATTTAATCCTCATAGTGGACCAATAAAGTGCTTTTATATCCATTTAGTACGTTAATAACTTGAAGATATTAAGGGATAAATGAGTCATTTAAAAATATGCAAAGACCACACACCCATAATCTCAGCACTCTGGGAGGCTGAAGCAGGAAAATCACAAGTTTAAGGCCACTTAAGTTGAGGCAACTTAATGATTTTTAAGGAGACTTGGTCTCAAAATAAAAAATAAAAATAAAATAAAAAGGGCTGGATATGTATCTCACTATGAAAGCCTTGGGTTGAATCCTCAGCACTACAAAATAATAATAATACAAAAAATTTGAAAAAATATGCAGAAGGCAAGTGTCTGAGGGGGGATTTGAACCCACATGGGTCTAGTATTAAAAGCATACCTCCTAGCCAAGTTATCATCTTCCTCCGATTTCTGCTTCCCCCACCTTGTCAGAGCGGCTGTAACGTCTCAGTCAAGTGACCTGTGTATGGGCCAAAGCCTCTGAAGAAAATGACCTCTGCAGCACACCTTGAGATCTAGTGCTTGAATATTTTACAGGTACTGTTTGTGAGATGAACACTTTATTGTTCTAAATTTCCTCAAGTGATGGCCTTTTTAAAAACTAGAACATTGGAGTTGCACGTTTCTGAAGGAGACACTTAATCTCCATTTGTGTCTGCAGAACTTTGAATGTCACAGGGTCGCGCTAATCCATTTTGCACGAGGATCAGAGGAACCTGTCCGGAAAAATAGTATGAAACATTTTAAGGGTTTCTAGGAAAGCATGGAAATTAAAAGTACACAGTATATTTGCTTCACACTGAAATGACACTAAAATTATAGTACAGAAATCTAAAGCAGCGAGCCACAGGGACAAAGATTTCTTCCAGAAGGGGACAACAGAAACCAAGATGGCAGAAAGTAGAAGAATGAGTGATAAACGCACTAGAGAAAATTAAAACCCACTAACTAACGTGAGGAGGATGGCCAGTGAGAAGCAAGGTGCTTCTCTAAAAGGCTGGAGACTATAATGTTACATGAGACAAATCAGACATATAGGCTTAAATATCACACGATTTCTTTTATAGAAGAAACCCAAATTACAAATAAAGAGCAAAATAAAATAGCTAGTGGAAAGTAAGGAGCTAGATCTTTCTCAGACAGGAAGGGGATCAAGAGATGGAAGCGAGGTGGAAGAAGGGGAGGGGTAAGAGATGATAAAAAGGAAATAGGTCGTGCTACATACATGCACCAACTCCACACAAGCAGTGTAAACATTATGTACTGCAAACATGTACTAATAAACAATTTAAATAGTACAAAAAGAAAAGATTTTTGAATGAGTTAAGAGCTGAGGCCAGAAAAATCCAATATCTGAATACTATGAAATTCAGAAAGGCAAAACAGAATACACAGAGAGGGATAAGATTATCAAAGAAGTGCAAAAGAACAAAATGTCCCAAGCCATAGCACACAAGCTCTCAGATAAAAGGCTCACTGAGCACTCAGCATAATACATGGAACAGATCAAGACATATAATCAGGAAACTTTACGGCACTGGAGATAAGAGTAGATACCAAAAGTATCTGTAAAGGTTTTTAAAAAGTCACACATTCTTCACAAGGCAATTTGGGACTGAAGAATAGATCATTTCTCTTTGTCAAGCCTCAAATCAATAAAATTCTTTTTACAAGACAGTGACCGAAATGTTTAGAAGTAGAAGAGACACACATCAATCCAAAAAGTTTTTGCAACAAAACCCTGCAAGTTTCTCCTCAAGATAATGTTAAATTGCAATCAGATAGTACTAGAATTAGTTCCTTAGACCTTTTCCTTAATTATACTGATTTTTGAATGGTTCTTGAAAATTCAGATATAGGTTTGAGTTGCAGTTGTCACTTCCCTTAGGAAGACTGAATAACAGATGGTTTTCCAAACATGAGGTCCAAGAACACGAGCTGCTTACCTTTCCCTGAAGTGAGTGGCCTCCTACATTTACACCCAAAGGTGTTCAACAGAGATGCTACACAATTTAAGCATTGTCTTTAGATTGTGAGTCTCCAAAAAGTAGATGAACTCTATTTTCTAATAGACATGCTACAAGATTCAAGTTCTCATGACATAAATGAATCATAAAAAAAGAGTCTACCAAGCTAGTCCTGGTTTGCTTCTATTTCCTCATTTTCTGGGGAAAAATAACCTGGATTTTTCTCTTGGGGATGCTTATAGTCTCCACGAATCAGTTCTCCAAATTCTCACACTGCTAAATGAAAGAAGCTGCTGAAAACCCCTGTCACATCCTTGAAGAAAGAGAACCGTAAAGACTGAAACTTGCCAGTGAAATAAATCAGTCCCTATAGAAAACCAAGACTGGCCCTCAAGGCAAAAGCAGTTGCAGTATATCAAGACTAGAGTGGGAATAAGAGTCAATGATGCTGAACTCTCAACTCTCCAACAACTGCTGAAGAGTATTGACGGCTGTCCTGAAAGACAACACCCCAATTCCTAGGACTTTCTGGGCAGCCAAGGTAGCATCTTTGTGAAAATTAGAAAAGGAGCCTCCCCCAACCTGGGCAGATGGCCCCAGGCTCAAGAAGTTGGTGTAGCTCTTCCTTTAGGCTGATTTACCTAATTAAGGAAACATCAACTGGATCTAGTCTCCAAGTGTTACTTTCTCGGCCTATTATTTTTGTGTCCCAGCCACAAAATGCCCAACATATATGGAGGCCCTGGGTGTTTTGTTTAATCATTCCTCAGTTGGTAAGCCAACCTGGAAGTAGGTCAGTGACTTCTGCCTCAAGGATTATATCTCAGTTAAAATCGTGACTCCAGTTGTCCTGTTGGTGAGAAGGGGCCTACACCCAAAACATGGGATTTCTCTCTCAGGCCTTTGCTTTCTGCTTTATTTCAGGCCCTTGTTATAGATCACCCACAGGGAAATCTCCTTTGCAGCAACTTTATCTCAACTTCTGAAAATAAAGCCATACAGGCTTTTCCCCAAATTAGTCCAATGAGGCAGGGAACCCAAAAATGTAATGAAGAGGATTGCAAAAGGAAATCTCCTAGGAAATAAGAATTTTCATCTTCTTTCCTTTTCCCCTTCTTCAACATCTGTTTAAATCAAACCACCGGTCTTCAAATTAGTAAAACCAGGGATTTGGGGATAGCAGTAGAGATTTTATCTTTACTACAGGCCAGAGTGTGACTCCAGAGCCCACATGGACCAAGTTATACACTGGTGGCTGCACAAGAATTTGAACGGTGCCAACTGGAGCACAGAGGCTACCAGAGACTGTCCCAGGGAAGAGAGAAACTTGGTGTTTCTGCAGTCCTACTGAGGATTCATAATTTCTCTCCTCATTCTGTTACACTCTTTGGATGTCTTTCTAGGGTTAGTGCAGCCTGGGAAATCAGGGGTGCAATTCTGAAGTATCCATCTGCATTCATCCGCATGGCCCCAGTAGCCCCAGCAGCTGCCATGGGAGGTGCACAAGTTGGTATATTATATGTCACTCCCATTTGGACAGCTCCAGTGTCTTCATCTCATCAGTGTAGTACAGAACACCACTATAGTTATCTTGCTATATCAAGAAAATTTAGGCTCACAATTCATGGTGTCTCTGAATTTTCTATTTTTTTTATAATTTTATTTAAAGAGGAAAAAAAAACAAAAATAAAACAGAATAAAGGGTAGCAACAATACAGTATTCCAAGGAAAAAAGTGCAGCAACCATAAAACCTAAGAAATTATTACTTGACTAATTACATACTGACTTCTTGGAAATAGTTGTTCAAATTACAAATAGTTGTTCAAATTACAAAGTTAAAACATGTAAAGTAGACATTCAAACAGTGAGACTGTTAATAGTTCTGCTCCACGATCTGACAAAAACAGCAATATGGTCATCCATCTTACCCACTCAAATATACATGCAATTATATCAATAGGGTAAATTTAAACACAAGAAAACAGAGCAAAGCGGATCACAAGAAAGCAATGTAAGACAGAAATTTCAAAGCTAGACAATCAGAGATATTCACTCTCTATCATATTGACTCTTGATTTCTTCCAAATAGTTGTTCATATTGTCACATATAGGGAATTCACATGAAACAACCTAGTATGGAATTGATCTGAGCAGGACGAGGAGGGCATTACAGGTCTTCAAGACCAGACATTAGGGAAGCCATGAATGGCTGTCATAGTGTCTCTCATTCTCCTCAAAACAGCTGTCCATACCTTCATGTGTGTTGAACTTAAACAAGACAAAGCAAACTAAGATCACTTTGAACAAAAAGTGATAGTTTTGCTGGACTTCACACCATGACATTATGGAATCAGCACTGGGTATTGTAGTGTCTCTTTTTCTTCAAAGTAGTTATTTATTTCAACATGTGTTATATAGTTGGTTCTCGTAAACTGTTTATAAGCTCTACACATGCATGAGTCTCTAAATGTATATCTATCATTTCTGTATTAGCGGGAAAAACAAAACAAAGCAAGATAAAACAATTCCTAGAAAAGCATGAGGGAGAAAAGTCACATAAAACCGTAATACAAGGTGATCTACAATGGTTACCATGGTGTCTCAGCAGTGTATAACAACATTAATAAAAACAAAGCATTAGAGACATTATAAGACTTCAAAAGCAAGTAATAATCAAGCCAGAGTGGGTATCTTAGTGAATCTTGTCATCTTCAGTGTAGTTGCCTACACTCTTAGACTTGATGCTATCAATCATAACAGATTTAAATAAAAATCAGTCAATACAAAGTAGCAATCTAACAAACCAGATTCAAATAAGATCAGTCATAATAAGACAGTATAAGTTATAAAGGGCTTCAGATTAAGTTGATAGGAAAATTAGGGATGATTACCATAATATGTCCTCTTATTTTTGGGATAGCTGACCATGTCCTCAAGTCTAGCGTAAGTAGACA
>PVJX010004859.1:0-22500 GCA_004027295.1 Dolichotis patagonum
CCATTGATCATTTTCTGTTATTCGGTTCAGAAAGCCCTGGAATTCTTTCACTATATGCATGGCTTTATACTATTGTGTTATGTTTGATATTATTGTAATTGAAACTATGCTCAACTATAGCAGAGTAAGAGATATGGTGTTAGATACTGTTGATGTCCAGTTGACTTAATGTAAAGTGCTGTGTTGCCTATGTTGTCCTGTTCTGATCTGCTCTGTACTGCCCCTTTTGTTTTATTCTCTTTTAAATAAAAAAAAAAGAAAAAGAAAAAGAAAAAGAACTCAGGAAGCCAAAATCATAAGAGAGGTTGCTGAATGAACCAGGATTTGACCTCCCTGAATTTAATCCTTGCTTTATAGATAAGGAGACGAAGGCTCAGAGGCCTTACTTGAGGTCACACAGCCAACACAGAGCAGATTTGAGATTTGAATCCAGGGCAGCCTGACTCTCAGAGTTCTCTCTTTTATTCTGTCAGTAGATATTTGAGAAGGTGACAAATAATAGACAAATGTTCACCAAACCAGGGCAGACTGAGGCAGTGCTCAGGAGAAAGGTATTGTGAATGCACAGACTAAAGAGAGGGGAGAAGGCATTCACACAGCAGCAGTGGCCATCAAAGGTAGTGGGGAGAGGAAATAAAAATCACAAGGACGCTCACAGCATGTTCTGAATAACGGAGGCCAAGCAGGACAGGACGTATAGCTGAGCTGTCTGTCTTTCACACATTTTCAATATCTTTAGTTCAGAAGTAATTGTGTTTGTTCAGAAGTTAGTTTATGAAGAAAGAACCATAGTCACTTAAGCCTGTAGAACCTTCATCAAGTCTGTATATCTGTATATCAAGTCACAAAGTTTTATCTTTATTTTTATTAGAAAATCAGAAGTCTTCGTTCTTTTCAGAAGCTTATTGCCCAACTAAAAGATGCCTATGAATACAAAAAAATATTGGAAAAAGTCCTTGCCATGAGTGTGATAGAGTTAATGGCCTTAATGTATAAAAAGAATTTATGAATTGTTACAAAAATATTTAACACATAAAAAGCCTAATAAATAGAAGAATCAGCTACCAGGGGTATAGCTCAGTAGTATAGCATTTGCCTACCATGTGTAAAGCCCTAAATTCTATCCCCACACCGTAAAAAGAGAGACAGAGAGAGAGAGAGAGAGAGAGAGACAGAGAGAGAGACAGAGACAGAAATATGTTTCACAGCTTTTTAAATGATGGAATAATAGGTTATGTTACTTTAGTCTTTGTACTTTTGTATACTTTCCAATTCTCTATAATAAACAAATATATTTGTAATCAGAAAAACATTCTTTTGGGGTTTTTTGGTACCAGAAATCAAACTTGCAACCTCACACTTGCCAGGCAGGCACTTATGCTGCTAAGCTAAACCCCTAACCCAGAAAAATAGTTTTAAAAGTTCAAAGTATAGTTGAAATAAAGCATTCAAAAGAAAGATGCTGAGGATCAAATATTAATGCTAGTTGTAATAAATGACAAGACAAACACAAAAGAGTGCCAATTTGCTTTGAAATCTAAGATCAAAATGGCTATAAGTTTATTTCAACAAATAATGGTAGATTGGAAAGTCACTTGATGAAACTGATGGTTAAGACTAAATTAATCTGCTTGTTCTCTGACAGAATCAACCCTCTTCAGGGTCTGTCTGACTGTCAGACTAACCAGGCTTTACATGTGTGCAGAATATGTTATTATTTTTGTAATATGGTTGTTCCCAGTTAGATTTGCAGTAGGTTTTAGAATTCAGTTCTTTTTTAAACAGGTGACCCACTGGGCCCTTTTATAGTAAGTTAATGCAAATGAAGGCTTTTGCTTTGGGCAGAAGGAGAAGAAGAGTTTGGGTTTTTGTTGTTGCTTTACTCTATGCAGAGATGAGAGAAGAAATGCAGACTGGCCTGGTATTTGCCCCATTTCTCCTAACCCCACAAACTGATTTGGTTCCTGAATACAGAGGATGAGACAATAAAGTGAGGGAGCTGTTTTCCCCCAGAATGTGAGAGCTCTGGGCCCATGAAATGTGGTGGTGGTGGGGACTCTGGGTGGGTACAGAGAGCACAGCCTTGTGGTTTTTATAGAAGTGACACACTTCTGTAAAAAGTTTTGTAAAAAGTGACACCCTATGGCACAGGGCCAACGATGCTCATGGTACACTCTAACAGAAGGAGCAGTGGGATGAGGCTGAGGTAAATCCTGTGGAAGGAAGGGCGTTGGGAAACCCAAGAGATGGGGAGCCGGGAGAACTGGTTCCACAATAGAGCAAGAGCCAAGTAAATCTAGATAGCAGAAAGCACAAAGCCCAGTTAGAACACAGTTGCTGCAAAATCCCCAGCACAGGGCCTCAGCAGCCTGGCCACCAGCCCCCTCAGCCTCTACTGGGGATAGCACAATCTCTCTCACGTCCTTGCACCTCCCTGCCAAGACACAAAGTCCTCTTCAGGAGCATCTGATCAGCCAAGCTCAGTTCACAGGAGTGTTCTGGCCATGAGTGATGGGAAGAAAAGAATTTTTTCCACATAAGCTTCTGCAGCAGCAGCAAGATCCACTTAGCAATGGAGCTCCCCTGTACCGGGATAGTGTTCCCACCTGACAGTGGCCAAAACATGACATGTCCACTGCACAACCTCACAATGGTGCGGACAGAAGTGAGAAAATGCAGATGAAGCACTTGGCACAATGCCCAGAACAAAATGTGGGCTCAGTGATGCCTATGTACAGTATTTATTATTTCAATTATTATTGTACACAAGACCTAGTGTTAGCCAATTTTTTAATGCTTCCCAAAACTCTGACACCCCAGAAAATGACACAATTTTGTGCAAAAGCAGTAAAGAAGGGTGGTGCTTATTGGAATTCTTTGATTCAGAAAGAGGAATCATTAACAATATCTAATCCATAAAGATCTAATTAACAAATACCAGTAACTATGAGCACTCTACTCCACAGAATTGCATATAGATGTCTTTGGATCCTTAGACCAATTGGAAAGAAGAGGCCTTTGCGATGGAGGCTCTTTGGACCCCTCTCTCAGCATCCTTTCCCCTGTTCCTTGTGACAGTGGCCAAGTTTGAGGAGGGCACTTTAAGGGACAATATATCTCAGCCTCCCTGCAGCCCAGAGTGGTCTTCTTGCTAGATTTTAGCCAACTAGATATAAGTGGAGGTATTACAAACATTTCTGTGGAGTCTACTTAAAGGTTTCTGTTCTATGCAGGGAGTACTAATGCTACCTAGCACTGTCTTAGTGTCATTATCTCATTTAATGCATCAAGGAGTCAGGACTCAGGGGTGTCAAGCTACATATTTGAATGTCACACATCAAAGTGGTGAAGTTGCTAGACTGCGAAGGTCATGTCCTCTTTCCTCAAGAACCATGCTCTTTCTGACAGCTAATACCATGCCAGCATGCCTTTAAAAAAACACATAATCAGGATACAATTTGCATACTATAAAATGTGTGTTTTAGGTGTACAGTGCATTTGCTTTTGTCAAATGCATATATCCTTGTAACCACCACCATATTCAAGATAAAGAGTATTTCTATTTCCCTACAGAGTTCCTGCTTTGCAATTATCCTTCATCCCTCAGCCTTAGGCAACCACTGACCTGCTTTCTGTCATTATAGATTAGTTTCATCCATTCTAAGAATTTCACATAAATGGATTCATTGGATATCCACTCTTTTGTATCTGACTTCTTTCATTCAGCATAATGTTTTGGGGATTGATCCAACTTACTTCTGGTATTAGTAGTCCATTCATTTGTATCACAGTGTGTATCATTGTACGGATGTACTAGTATAGTTATCTATTCATCTGTTGAGACCAATATATTTGGTTTGTTCCCATTTTAGGACTGATTGCTGTGAATACTTTTATGCAAGTTTTTGTGTACATGTTTTCATTTTTTCTTGGGTCAATACATAGGGATGGAATTGTTGAGCCAAAATAGGAAAACGGTTAAATTTAAGTGTGCAAACCTTGCTTATTCTCTAAATACAGTACCTGCATGAGTTTGAGCACGAGGTTGTGCCTTACCTCAGTGAAATTTGGCTTCCTCAGTCATAGCAAAGAGCATATGAACACAAATTAAACATTCTTAATCTGGAGATCTGAAATCCAGCATGCTCCAAAATCTGGAAATCTTTCAGTGTCTACATGATGCCAATAAATGGAAAATTCCACATCTGACCTCATGCAATGGCTCTCAATCAAAAGGCAGGCACACTAAAAATACTGTTGAAAAACTACCTTCTGGTTATGTGTATAAGGTATATACAAAACATGCATGAATTTCATGTTTAGCCTTCCATTCTATCTTCCAAAATATCTCACTCTATATTAAAATATTCCAATACATATACACAATAGAAATATGAAACATTTCTGATGCCTAAAATTTTGGATAAAGGACATTCAACCTGTAGAAATATCTACTTTGCCTGTCATTGGTAGGATTAAGTAAGATACGATTTTCAGAAATGCCTGGCACATAACATCATAGTTCCTTATTATCTTGATTTTAGCTTTATGATGAGGGGATTTTACCAGAGAATAAGGCATCCTTTGTACCTACAATTGAAGAGCTATCTATCATCACATTTTATAAGTTGTAGAAATAAGTCCTTTCAAATGGATTTGCTTCAACAGTTCATATTAGAATTGTTGACACTTCTCAGAGTCATCATAGTCTAGATGGCTATGTGTAACTCAGCAGGTGGGAAGGCTGTTGACAACATTAATTGTTTCATAAATAGTGTCAAGATGGGATTCCACCCCCCTTTGGCTTGAACCAAGTTACTGAAAAACCAATACTGTGCCATATGTTCATACTTTTCTTGGCACATAAACCAGATATTTTATAGACAGGGATGGATAATAAAAGGCAAGTACTCACTCAAGTCACATGTTTGATTCTCCATCAAAGAATAACAGCCATAACCATCCCAATTCCACTGAAGTTTTATCAGAATTAATTGTAAGTCTCAGACATTGGCAGCAGCACCTTAAATATCAATGGCTCCAAAACTGAGAAAATCCCATTTATAGGTGGGTCACAGGTCAAGCGAAACTGTGTATAAACCCTGTTTTTTTCACTGGCTTGCAGCATAGGAGGAAAGTTGGGTGAAACAAATTTGATGTTACCCTTTCTTTGCTCTTCTGAGCGCGTGTGAACGGCTTAAAGACTGAGTGTAGCTCTAGGACTTCAGGTTGTGTCTTCTTTGTTCCACCTGGGCTCTATGTGGCAGCCAACAATTACATGTGTGTGGTCTCCCTACAGCCCAAGGAAAGCCATGCCACCTAGGCTGGGCTTGCAGGTATATGACATGTCAGTCTCCCAAGGGACAAAATACATATGGCAAGGACACTCAACTTGGGCCTCGATCAAAGAATTGTCCAGAGTGATTCTATCACTTTGTACTGCATTCATTTCTGATAGCTATTGCACTCTCCCTCCTCTACTAACTCATAGGCCCAGCTCAAATCCAGCGTTTGGCCACAGCCTGCCCAGTAACCACAGATACCTCTGACCACTGTCTCCTCCTGGGATGAGATGACATGAGGTCTTCTCTGCATTTGGGTGACACATGTTTTTATAAAGTGAGCTTTGCAGCTGACAGGCTCACAGATGACCATTCTGGTGCTCCTCTGAGCAAGGAGACTTCAAATACACTCACAGCACAATCCATGAAACAGAAGAGCAGCCCCAAGGGAAGCTGCTGGTGACATTCAGACAATCCCACCATTTTACTAATAAGAAACTTCACCTGTAGCATCACAGTTTTGACTCTAATAAGCAGAATTCAATGTAATTGCAAACAGTAAATTTTTTTCTGGAGAAAATCGGAAACTATAGACTTGCTCCCTTGTGGAAAGTGATGGGAAGTGGGTGACATTTTTTTTTTCTTTTTTGCAGTAGGACATAATGGTTATTCCAGAGAATAAGTTGAATCCCAGTGCTGCCCCTTCTGACCTGGGTGATATTGGCCTTGTTGCTCAGATTCCCTGTGTCCCTCTCCTTATCTATGAAGCAGGGACATACTGTGTCTGTCTTACACAGTTCTTGTATACCTGTAGTTATAGGAATGCTCTCTCTGTATTGCCTATTTACATGAACTTCCTGAGTCTACGTAACCTCTTCTTTTCCTGAGTCTACGTAACCTCTTCTTTTCAAAAAAGTCCACATGTGTTGTTTGTTCAATAGGATCACTGAATTTTCTTCTTGATGCTGGCACTTACAAAATCCTAATAAACGTTTAAAAATAAAATATGGAGCTAGGGATACAGCTCAGTGGTAGACTGTATCCTGAGCATGTGCAAGGCACCAGGTTTACTTACCAGCACCAAAGAGAAAAAAATTAATAAGTAAATGAAAACCTAATTGCCTCCATATTTATCAAGAGATGCTCACAAGAGTGAGTGGGTTGGGAACAGGGGATAAGGAAGCATCTTTTTTTCTGGGGTCAAGTAGACAGAAACCAAACAGGAAGGGGATGGCTACTTAAGCACCAGGGTCATCTGTCTTGCTGTCCCACTATGGCTGGGCTTCTGCTGGGCTGCTCTGGAGATAGGCTGGCAGTATGGCATACCTATGGGAGTCATTCATCTGGAAGAAATTCATTTTGGAAGGAATCTGGCCCTCTCCCCAACTGGCTCTGACATGACTGCTGAAACGTTTTTTCCTCTGACTTACATTTTAATTAAGAAATTCACCCTTGGGTGAAAATTGCAGAATTCTGGTACTTAAGAATCAATAAAATGTGCACAGTCTAAAATGAGATTAATAATAGCCAAACTGTCTATTTTTGGTGTAATTATTTATTCATCATAGAAAACCAGCTGCTTAAAACTATAGTCCATCATGAACACGCGAGACACTTCCACTTCTATTCTGTTTTTAAAATTCCCTTCTATCGCTCCATCTGGTGTTAAATATAAAAAGCAGGAAGGTTCATTCTCTACCTGCATACATTTTAAATAAGAATTTCAACATTATCTTGTCCATTTAAAATAATTGTATGAAAATGTGAAGAAATATGATCTTGTAAAAGCCGCAGTCTGACGCACCCAGGGAGCAAGCGAGAAAGAGCAAAGCTGCTATTATTTAAAATTCATGGAGACCTCGGTAAGATTGATTGCGTGAGGTTCCTTTTTGGGACAGTCCTGAGCCTCGAGGCAAGAGGCTGACATTGGGCAGTGGGCTCAGCCAGGGTTCCAGACCCAGCAAGTGTCCCAGGAAGGGCCACCAGCCTGGACAGAGGAAGGACAGTGGGTGGCCTGTCTCAGAAGTTTTGTACTGCAGGGATTCCCACCAGGTTGGCCTAGGGTTTGGGCAAGTCCAACCCCCCAAGTCGTGTTCCAGGGAGGGATGTGGAGCTGGGATGTGGGGCAGAGATGATCAAGGAGGAGGAGGATGTAACCACTCTTTGCCTGAGACTTCAGCTGGTGTTTGAATAATTTACCACCCTATGGCTGTTCTCACCAGCTCCTAGAGGGGAAAAGTAGCTGGGAATAGAAACTAGTTTCCCGCTATGGTTTACCTTCCAGCTGGCCCCTGCAATGGAAGCCCAAAAGGGGCCTGGACTGAGCTAGCACCTTTGGCTTCATTATGCTGTTTTCTGTGTGATTTTATCAGTTACCGCTGAAGTACCACAGTCAGGGCTTAGAACAACACAAATTTTGTTTGCAGTTCTGTAGGTCAAAAATCCAAACTGAATCCCTTTAGGATAAAGTCCAGATGTTGAGAATTCTTGCCTTTTCCAGCTACTTGATGAAAGGCTGTTGGGAATCCTTGTCTTGCAGTTTCTTTCTCTTCAAAGCCAGTGTGAAGGGCGGAGTCCTCACCTCCACTTCCCAACTCTGCCTCCTTCTTTTCCTTATAAGGTTTTGTTGCTTTGCTTTGTTTTGAGATGAGGGGTCTTGTTATACAGCACAGGCTGTCCTCCAATTCAGAGTAATCCTCCTGCATCATTCTCCAAATTTCCCTTAAAAGGACTTTATTTTTCCCATACTGGGGATTGGGGATTGAACCAGGAATGCTCAACCAAGGAGCTGTATCTGCGGCCTTTTAAAATATTTTAGACAGGACCTTGTCAAGTTGCCCAGGCTGGAGCTCAAATTTGTGATCCTCCTGCCTCAGCTTCTGGAGTAGCTAGAATTACAGGTGCACAATATCTTGTTCACTTTCCCATCAGAACTCTTACAATTACGTGAATAATCTGGGATGATTGTTCCGTTCCAATACCCTTAGTTACATCCGTAAAGGTCTATCTGCCATATAAGGTGACATATTCACCAATTTTGAGGATCAGGATATGAATGTTTTAGAGTCATTATTTTGCTTATGTGATGACCTTGGAGAAGTCTCTTGGCCTTTCACAGTTTCAGTATCTTCATCTTTAAAATGGTACAGTCCTTTGTACTTCGTGGTATTAAAAAATGAGGGTCCAGAGAGATAAAGCAGTATGCTGCATAATCTGTTACACTTCTTGCTAAGAAAAGAGGTTCTTGGTGTATTTGAAGATATTCAGTTACAAATTCTTTCCAGAGAGGAGCATACACAGCTAATTCTGCTGAACTGAATTTAACATTTTTGCCCTCATCAGACCAATTTGTGTTTGTAGGCAACACGCTTTTTTCTCTGCCTGAATTCTAGGGACCCTATTTGTTCTTCTACAGTCAGGATGTTTTCACAATTACCCTCTGTTGATTCCCAGCCTGAGTTCAGGGAAGAGCTTGCCCCTATGCCTCGAGAAAAGAGGAATGGAGGACCCTAGCTCCCCAAAGCAGACATATGACACTGCTGCAAGGCAAAAGCTAGTAGCCAGTAGGAAGAGCCCTGGACTAGGGTTCCACCCACCAGCTCTGCTGTTTGGACAGGTCATTCCTGAATGTCACTTCAGCTTTCTTATAGGTATCATCTTGAGGGTAGAGAGTGGGGACCACTCTCCACCCTCAAGATGAGCTGCTCATTAGCATCTTCAAGATTCTGTTTGGCAGATGAAGTTATTGGGACTTAACTTCAACAAGAGCCTGGGTGATCATGGTTCAGGAAACCACAAAGTCTATCATTCCTGAAGAGCCAGGAATCTGGATCTAAAAGTAGACTCAAATGCATTCATTGATCCAGAGCTTCTCAAAGTGTGCCACGGTGCCCCCCCCAACTTAGAGCCAACGTAGCTTCAATTTGGGATGGTTGAAATACAGATTCCTGGGCTCATCACCACTCCTACGCTGAGGTTCAGGAGTCTGCATTTGAACAACAAACTCCTCAGAGATTCTGATGTGCTCTCAGATTTGAGTGCTACAGCTCCGACCACAGGGTGAGCTCATAGAAATGGAGATTACTGCAATTCCGGAAATCTGACCCCTTCTGCTTTTTTCCTTGGCCACTGAGATGCTCTGTTGTCCATTTTCCCTGTCCTCTTTACCTGGACAGCAGCAAGCATTAACTTTCACAACTCTGCTCAGCCTCAATCTCTCCAGGGTTGAGTGTCCTTCGGTCCTACCAGGAACAAAATCCACCTATGAGAAAGAAGCTCTTGGAATGAGGAAAGTCACACATGGGAAAAAGACTGAGAAGGGGCAAGGACACTCAATGTGCCCACCTCTATATTTCCTCCTTACAGGTGGGCTGCTACCTGTCTTCAGCATGCCTGCGGCTGCCCTGGAATACCTCATGCCCTCCCCATCTTTTCCTTTAAACTCTGTCATTTGTACAGCCTATTAACCTTTAACTTTATGACTACCCAAAGATGAAATACTGGCAGCATTTAAGGCTGAGAATACTCCAGACCTACCTTCTTAGTTTGCAACAGAGGTGAAGCACTTTCTCTTAAATCAGTCATTTTTAATATCAGTCACAGAGATACTACACAGGGAAAGTATTTTTGGCTCCACACAGCGAGCTGATTCATAATAAATGAGGCTGTTCTGGATCCTACTTCCATGCATCCCCTAGGTACAGCAGTTCTTCCTTTATTTCTGGGATGAAATACTCTAAGATTGTGCCAACACTTAGGAAATACCAACCGTGAGCTACATGTAATGCATAAACCCAATCCTCTTAAAGGCCTGCTAAAATATGCACATTTATCCTTACTCTCAGATGATGAAACTGAGGCTCCAAGAGGTTCAGCACTTCAACTAAGGTGACCCATCTAGTGGGTGATGGGGCTAGGATTGAACTGTAGTTCTATTTGATGCCAGCCTCTGTGCGGAGCAGTCCGAATTGTCTAAGTTCATCTTTGTCAGCATAGTCCTACTTGAACTTAGAGTGACAATTGCTGCCTCAGATTGCTATAAGACTGTCCCAGGATTGTAACAATTTCTGAGAAGATGCTCTCTAGAGTTTGGGATGCAGTGGGGTGGAAAGACCTAGCTCCCTGTGAGTTTGAGATTTCTATCTCCACATTTCTCAAGAGTGATCAGCCATCCCTGTTTGCTTGGATATCCTGGTCTAAGCACAGGAAGCCCCAGACAAATAGGGAGAGCTGGTCATCCTACTTACCAGCCACATGCTGCCTCTGAGTTTAAGGCTCCCAGCTTTGAAATGGGGACCAGATTCCAGCTTCAGCTTGGTGCTGACTAGCATATGATGATACTAGGACCCCATGGGACGGTTTTCTAGGGAAACTAGGGAACCCAAGGTAGGGCTGAGGCTGGACAGGGCACCCTGAATGAAGGCCTGGGCACTCGGGTTGCAGCAGGACCTTGGTGTGTAAGGCATACACTTGAACGTGTCTCTTTGCCCTGGTTTCTTGCTGTTTTGCACTGATCACCCTCCTGACATACTGTAGATTTACACAGCGTGTCTGCTTTATTGTCATGACTAGCATGGAAGATTGAGGGGGAGGGCATCTGTTTGCTCCACTGCTGTATTTCTGATACCTGGAAGAGTGTCTGGCACTTAAGTAGGCTCTCTATAACATTCTGATGAATGAATGAATAAACAAATGAGCAAACCAAGCACCTAGGTTGACCATTGTCACTGAAGAGCAGCACTAGATGACTAACAAACTCTAGGTTGAGCTGCTGAGGGGATGCCAAGGGCCACATAATCCAAAATGACCACAAGACACTATATTGCTGCTTCCAGAACCTGCTTCCATTGATGCCACCTGGTGGCCTGCATTCATTGTGACACTTCTGTCCCATAGGACATGAATTTCTGATGTTGAATCTGAGCTATGGTTCCTCTTGGATCTAAGCAAACTACTTCCCAGCTCTGAGTATATGACCATCAGGCCTTTTCAGTCTAAAGCTAACAATCTGGGGTGCCTGGAATGACCCTTGACATGTCTGTCTGTGTGTATTATAGTCTGCAACAGAACTCTCCCATTTTGTCGCCACATACCTTGCTGATTATGACCCCACTACCTGGCTCCAAGGTCCTTACTCATACAGAATAAGCAGTGGGAAGCCTCCCAGGCCAGTTTAGAAGAACTCAGAGCACCTCAGGGACAGGCACACGAGCTCGGACCTAAGTCAAGCGTTAGGCCAAGCTGTGACGTTTGTAACTTTTTAACATTTATGTAAAAGTTTCTCTCTTGTTGAGGTTCCATTGTATGGTTAGTCTAAGGCCAGTCTGAAAGATAATATATTGTGACTGTTATATTATTTATTTTCAAGCCAACTTATTGATTATTGCGTGCTGAAAATGACAAATTGTGCCTGTGCAAGGCACGGTCAGCAGGTTCTATTAAAGAAATGATAGTATTGCTCATGGATTGTTAAAAGGTTCAGTTTAGGTTCTTTATAGGTTTATATCCATCACTATTTAATGACCAAATGATGAAAAATATGAGCTGTGGGGACAATTTTTTTTCTGAGGGAGTTTTATGTTTAAGCAGTTAGCAAAATGAGATACTCCATTTTCTTGGGGGAGTGGGGTAATGGTGAGGAGAATGCAATAAGATTTTATTTCTCCAGATTTAATAATTTGTAACAATTAATGTTGCAGATGTTTAACCAAGAAGAAGCTGTTAGATACCACAGTGCTGCCAGGCTGAGAGAATCCAGCATCTAGCATCCCCACTGGGGTGGTTCCCACTGATTTTAACACCAGAACTTAGCCCTGTACTGCCTGTGGCTTGGGGTTAGGGGCCTGAGGGCTTATGCTAGGGCTAGGAGGGCTCTGCACATAAAACTCATGGCCTTAATTCTGCAAAGTCCCCCAGCCGAAGGAGGGAGGCTGGTGACTGGGTGCTCTCCAAGGTGCTCAAAGAGCTTGCTATAGGTGACTGGGCATCCCAGAGCCTGAAGGCTCAGCCATGGCACTTGTTATGCTGGATCACAGAAAGCAAGACGGTATGCTGGTAACATGGGGACTGCCATGTCTTAGACCATCGTGCTAAACTCCTCAGTCAAGTCTCCAAGGTGGGAAGGAAATGGAGCAGGCCAGGCTGAGACCCTAATGCCATTTCTCTGGGTGTCTAAAAGAACAACTCTCAGGAGGCCCAGACCAGAAAGCAAGGCCCACAGAGCAGGCCTCAGCTGCCAAGCTTTCCCAGAGAGGCATCTGTGTCAGATGGTGAACCTAAGAAGGCTCTGCTTGTAGACTCCCAGAAGAGTTCTCTTCCTGAGGTACTCAAGAGGTATACCACTTGGGCCTCTCTTCTCCAGAAGTGCTGAGTCTGGCACCAAAGGCAGGTGCTAAGTAGAAATTAAATGTCAGGGCAAAAGCATAGAGTAAAGTAATAAGATTTGGAGACCTTTACTACATCAGGTAGAAGCTGAGGGTTGTCACCACAATCTGCTTCCTCACCAGTGGGGCACTAATCAAATCACATTTCCCAATCGGCCCTCCTGTTATGTGGGCCATATCACTATGTTGATATCTGGGAGCCTCAGGCCTGCCCCATAAAGATTATCCACACTTGATCTACATTTTCGCTCACTTTTCTTTGGCATTCATGCTCAAGGGGACCTAAAGTCACGTGTTGGCATAGGAAGGGTCTCTGGCCTCTGCTTACAATGAAGGCGAGGAAACAAAGCTGCAGTCTCCTTCCCTTCATGTCTACCCTGCCACCCACCTAAACTACTTTAAACTATTTACGTGACTATGGAATCAACTTGTTGGAGACCTCAGTCATTTTGGGTCTGTTAATCTATCTCAGCAGATAACCACAAGTAATTGGTCAAATTCTATGCAGAATTCCTTATATCCCCTGCAATCTTTTCAGAAACAGCTCAAAACCATTCAGTAAAGATAACAGGATGCAGAAAGTGTTGGCTTCAGGCACAGAAAGACCCAGGATGAAGATTTCCTCTCTCTACTCCCCATCTAGATTCTTGCTCTGGAATCTGCATTTCTGTGTTGTTTGGCAAGAACCAACCCACACCCACCCTCATGCCCAAGGGAAAATTAAAGACCTGTGATTAGTTCTACTCATGTGGCCACTTTTCACCCATAGTAGCCAAGCACATGCAGCCTTCTGGTTGATCAACCTCCTACTCAGGCTATAAAGAAATGGAATGGGTCTGAGCAGCCAAATCAATGATCTCTGTACCACAAAGCTTCCTATTGATAACTGACTAGTTCTCATCTTTTAGACTTCTGTTGATGTCTAAAAGATGAGAAAATGCTTTGCAAGCAAGAATTATTTGCCTTTTGTTTTGGCAATGAAATATCTTGTGAGAAGACCTTATATTGAGGTTTTTAGCTGTGAAACCTAGACAATGACTTTAACCTCTCTAATTTTCAAATTTTGTAGCTATTTTCTCAGCAGACTAGTCCCATCACCCTGAGAAGTTATGGACATCTCATTAGGAGGCCTATATGGAAAGACAGAGCATGGTGGAAAAAATTGCAGAGGAAAAGAGTATTTTTGTGCACAAGACCCTCCTCCATGGGCAGCATTGCCAGATATGCCTCCCTGAGAAAGGCTATCACCCTCTCCCCCACATTATTTGATGCAGGTTAGATTGTGTGCTCCTTTGCATCCTTATTCAGGCAGCCTTGCTGAGTTTCAGGAAGTGCTGCCATGTGAAGATGTGAGGGCCTCCCAGGGAGGGCCCATTCCTACTGAAAGGGCAGTTATTTCAAATTCCACACCTGGGACTCTAACACAGTCTAACCATGCTGCTTTTTTCCCTAATATAAAATAGATGTTTTTCTGCAAAAACAAAATGACTTGCTGGAAACAGTTTAGGATTTGAAAGAGGTTCAGAATTAGAAATTCTAGGTGTACTTCTATTATCTCTGGGCTCACAGGTCAATTGTTGATGTTTTATGAAGCTCAGTTACCTGAGCAGCAAAATGGGTACAATACTTCCTATCTCCCAGGGGAGCTGTGAGCATTAAGAGAAATATGAAACTACCTACCACATTGTCTTGTACCTCATGAATGCCTAATAAATACAGCTTCCTTCTCTCAAAAGGGAATAAGTGCCATTTGCTGACCAGGGGTAGAAAGAACAAGGCCACACCAGTAAGCAAGGCCAGTTTGGGAACCAGCACCATGTGCAGCCCCCTGCCAGACTGGAACATCCAGACCCCAGGCCCTTCTAGTGCACAGGCTGTCAAACAAGAAGTATCGACGCCTGCCCCCTGCCACCACCATAAATGACCTGCTTATCTGGAGAAACACAGGCTGTGATGATAGCTATGGAAGTGAAATGCAAGTGGATGCCTGTAGTGCTTTGGTGTTTCACTGACACTGCAGGTCTAGGGCCAGTGGTCTGATCATAGGTTCAGAGGATAGTGGTATGTAGTGACATCTAGGGGGATCTCTTTCTGAGGGTTGCAGCCATTGTTGATTCCCTATGGTCTTGTTTTGGAAGTCCCATATCATTTCCATTGTTTTGTTGGGTTGGGTTTTATTCTTCTATTTTGTTTGATTAAGTCAAATCCGATGGCAGGAACAGCTATTTCAAAGATAGCAAGATATATTATAGTAGCAATTTTGGATTTACTATAGGGTTGTTTTGAAATCCTTTATTGCGTTCATTGTTTTGTTTTTATTGTTTCTATTCTATTCTGTTCTGTTTGATTTTTACTATGTCCAAAGTTATCTGCACTATTTTGAAGACATCAAAAGACATTATGATAACTGTTATTGATTTTGTAATGTTTTGAAGTCCTGTATCTCTTATACTGGTTTGTTTTGATAGATTTGATTCTGTTTTATCCTCTTTAAAATAAAAAATAAGTCAAAAGAGTGACTAAGTGGAACTAGAACAGGCAGCACTTACTGGTTTGCATTTTGATTATACTTACTTCAAAAGAGCTTTCCCAGTGGAGTGTGAAGAGTCAATATTACTAAGTCACACTTTGTTTGTTTGTTTTTGTTTTATTTGGGGGGGGTTTGGTACCAGGAATCGAACTCAAGACCTTGCACTTTCTAGGCAGGTGCTTACACCACTGAGCTAAATTCCCAGTCCCAAGTCATACTTTCGTACAAAACTTTGTCCTCTTCTCTTCTGTCAACTATAAGATGCCAATATTTTAGGGAAGTCCTAAGCCCCTTCTATTGTATGTTTTCTAGGACTACCATTGTACATTACCACAATTGGGTAACATAAAAAACAGAAATTTATTCTCACAATTCTAGAGACCAGAAATCTGAGATCAAGGTCTCAGCAAGGTGGGTATCTTTTTGAGGGTCCAAGGGAAAATCTGTTTATTGCTTGTCTCCTAAATTCTATGGTTTTGGGCAACACTTGACCTTCCTTCGTTTATAGTTGCATCAGTTCAATCTGACCTCATTGTCCTGGGGCCATCTTTTCTATGTGTATCTTTGTGTCCTCTCTTTTCCTAAGGGTATAGTCACCTAAGGATATATTCCTAAGGATATATATATTTGCTGTACTTGAGATTGAGCCCAGAGCCTACACACTTAGCAACATTCTATCCCTTTTTATTTTTTTATTCTGAGATACGATCTCATTAAGTTTCCCAGAGTGGGCTCAAACTTATGATCCTCTTGCCTCGGCCTCCTGAGTATCTGAGATTACGTGCCACTGTGCCCAGCATGACCCCATTTAATCAAATATATCTGGCAAAGACCATTTTTCCCCCAAACAAGGTTACATCCTGATGTCCTAGTGGACATGAATTGTGTGTGTGGTGGGAGATACCAATCAACTCATCACACCTGTCATTGGTGGGAGAGGAAAAGATCAAGGAATAGGACACATAAAGGCAGGACCGAAAGTCCTGAGTGGTACAGGAAAAGTTGCTGGCTTCAGTTTTTTCTAGGTCTATTTCTAAAATGACTGCCTCAGAAGACATTCTTATCCTCTAGATGATGCTTTTCAACTTAAGGATATGCCAAATCTCTCTTATCCAAGGAATAATAATAGATGAAGAACTTCCCTTCTTTCCCCTATTGTTTCCATGACCTTTTCTACTTCCCACATCCTTTACCCAGATGTTGAAAGTATCATAGGTCGCAAAACAAAGCCACTTTGGAGGTGGTTTTATTGCTAGGAGTAAAGCCTACTCTTACTACCTTAAGTAATAGGGGATTTTTTTGTACCAGGGATTAAACTCATGACCTCATGCCTACCAGACAGGCACTTGAGCCACTGAGCTAAACCCCCAACCCAGTAGGGGATTTTCTAGCACACAGGGAAATCCCCAGAACTCAGGGAAAAGAATATGGCCTTCCTCATAACAGCCTAGAGCTAGAAAGGGAGACTCTGGAAACCCCTGGTCCCTCATTCGACTTCTCTAGATCCAGCTGGGACAGTCTGTGTTCTGGCTACTCCTCGGATGCCTCTGCTTTTTGTACATATAAGAGAAAAAAATCCTACATTGCCTCTAAACTCTAAAAGGGTTGACACAGCCTCCAGTGCCGGAGGTGTAGGATGAAGATTCTGATTGGTTCATCCCAGCCAAAAGAGCAATGTGTTCTACCCAGGCATTCAACCCATATCCAATCAGCAATGGTCATCTATAAATTGTGGAAATACAAGGGGTGATCAAAGAACACTGTGAGTGATTGAGTATGTAGTCTTGGCTACTTTTCTCTTGTTGATGGAACAAAATACCCAAAACCCCAAATTAAGGAAGGAACCGTTTATTTAGCTCACAGTCAGTGGAAATTTCAGTCAATTATCAGGCAGCTCCAAAGCAAGGTGCATGGCAAGGGTGCAGCACTTCAAGGCAGCAGAAGACAGCAAATGCAGCAAGAGCTAAAAAGGGAAGAGCGAGTCTCCTTTTCTCCTTTATATTGTAGGTATATGGGGGATGAGGTAGCACTCACATCCTCTCCCTGCCTTTCTCTTGCACAGGATAAAAATATTTACAAAGCGACCACTCTGGCTCCCTGCTGAGTTGCTTAGTTAAACTTCTAAACTTCTCAAGCTGACACAGTTTATCAACCATTACAATCCACCCTTTGTCAATTTGGAAACCAGACACATTTCTTTAAACTGGTTTCCAGATACAAAGGCATGCTTATTCTTAACATTTCACAACTTGATCATTATAACACAGGTTTAACAATCCCTAAGAACTAGTATTAAGTCTATCAACAATATATTACGTTAGAACAATAACATTTCCACCCTGCCCCCCCAAGACTCATGTACATCCCTTTATACAAAAGGCATTTGATCCATCTGCAAGATTTACCAAAGTCCTAACACTTTCAACATTACTGAAAAGTCAAACCCCAAGCCTCCTCCAAGATGTAAGACAACTCTGCAAATCCCTGCACAAACAAAAACAAAGTTATACTTCCAACATTCAGTAGCACAAGATAAAAATTATCATTCCAAAAAGTTACAAACAGGAATACAAAGTATAGGGACCCAAACAAGTCCAAAATCCAGCAGAGCAAGCATTAAGTCCTGTAGTTCCATGTACATCACCTAAAGCAATATGTGGCAAATTGTGAGCTCCAAAGGGCTTGCTGACTCCAACCCCACAGCAGTGGCTACAGTTCCCATAGCTTCTCTGGTAGGTCTGCTTTGATCTCTTCTTGCAGCTCTCCTTAAATGACTCACGTTGTTGGCTTTTCCAAATTTCTGGGGTCTCCACTGCACCTGTAGCTTCACACTCACAGCTTCACACCCTGCCCTCTCAGAAGCATACTGCCTGGCCTCTGAGGGCCTTCTGAAATTGCAGTGGAAACCTTTTTAACACCAAAACTCTTGCATTCTGCATGCACCTAAAATCAACACCATGTGGATGATGCCAAGGTCTGCTTCCAGCTTGTGTAGTAGCCAAGCTTTCTTCCCTCTTGGCTGTAGGAGTCAAATGCTTGGATCACTGGGAACTCTCTAATTCTGAGGAATAAATTTTCTGTACTGCCACCATTCTGGAACCCAGTGCAGCCACCACCATTCTGGGACATGATACTGTGCAGCTTTCTCCTCAAAGCAAAGTCTTTCACTTTTGCAGTTTTGAGGCTGCAAAAGGTAGAGACTTCCTGCTTCTTGTGATGCCCTTGGGCCATCTTTTAAATTCTCCTATTCCTTCTCAACAATAGAGATCTCAGCTCTATCTTTGTAGTCCACTGCTTTCCTGGAGCTTCCCTTATGGCCAAACTCACATTTTAAATCATCCTGCTGGTTTCTTTACTCTTTATTCTTAACATAGAGCTGGTTAAAAAACTCCAACAATAGCCATGCCATACCCTCAACAATCAGCTACCTTGAAATTTCCTCTGCCAGATTAATTAGCCTGCCATCCTTAATCTCAGTCTCAAGCAAAGTCTCTGGACAGGAGCAGAATGCAGACAACTCTGCTAAACCATAACACACATCATCTGCAGTCCAATAACCAATGCAGTCCTTCTTCCCGGAAGAAACCTCTTGAACCTGATCTTTACTGGTTTTATGGTCTTCTGAGCGCTGACAAGAATCTCCCATACAGTACAGCCTAAGGTGTCCCAGGCCTGCTTTTTCAGATGACATCTCCAAACCTTTCTAACCTCTTCCCATAAGCTGTTCCCAAAAGTTCTTGAACCATATGGTCAGGTATAGTCACAGCAACCACCCCTCTTCTCTGATACCAAATCAAGGAAAGAAAAGTTTATTTAGCTCACAGTTTATGGAGGTTTCAGTCCATAATCAGCTGGCTCAAAACCAGGTTGCATAGCAGAGGAGCAACACTTCAAGATGGCAGAAGACTGAAAAAGCAGCAAGACCAAAAAGGGGAAGAGCAATCCTCTTTTTCTCCCTTATATTGTAAGCAGGTTACACCCACCCCACTGTCCTCCTCTTGCACAGGATGAGGATGTTTACAAAGTGAGGACTGGCGCTCTCTGCTTAGTTGCTTAGTTAAACTTCTAAACTGCTCCAGTTGACACAATGTATCAATTATTATGTCTTTAAAGATTACAGTAAAACACATATTGTCATTAATCCCCCTCAGAATCCTCTTACATCAAACATACTTACCTCATTGTTTTTGCCACCTTATGATGCAATTCTGGAAGTCCTTTTTCATGTCTTTATCATGTGTGACTGCTGCTACTAATTGCCACCCAATAGAAAGATAGGCTTGAAAAAACATCATGTATGTCATCATTCACCTTACTTACTGGATCTGTATGACTTCTGGCTCTTCACCACAAAATGACCATTGAAAGGAGAACATTTTGAATGGATTTAGAACATCAAGGTAACCGCAACAGTACAACTAAAGACACAAAAAGGAGTTCCATAACTGCTTTAGAAGGTGGCAAAAATGATGGAATAAGTATGTTTGAAGTGAAGGGGAGTATTCTGAGACAGATGACTGGCAATGTCTTTTATTGTAATTTTTTAAAAATGTAAACACACTGTATTTTTCCTTCACACTTCTGTATGATGCAAAGGCAGCTAGAAGGAGGGTCTGCCCCTGTGGAGGTTTAGGTGGGCAGTCCTGCAAAGGTGTTTGGTTGCTGGGCCACCTAGAAATCTTCACCAAGCACCATAGGATAGTTCCCTCATCTGAAGACACCTAGGGAGGTCCTTATTCATGAAATCCTGCATTGCTATCTAATGGCTCCTTTTTGTACCAAAACTCCATGGGTCTTACAGGCAATCTTACCCATAGTCAGTTACTTGAAATAAGTCTTCACTCCCCCAAATGAAAACACTGACTTTATGGTCTATGTTTGTGGACATGAATTTAGCCATCTATATATTTATTCTCAGTGATGTACTACTTCCTGGGAGAGACATAGGATGAATCAAAACAGTATTTTCCTCTATGTGTGATTATTCGCAAGGTGGAACTGAATTCAAGACTTTGCCCACATGTAATTGTAATGGCAGCAATTCCCCTTTTGAGTTTTCCATCGCCAGAGGAGACCGAAATCCTGAGCTGGTTCACCTCCTGTACAGGCACTTCCAGCAATGGTGGCTGTATTCCTGGTGGCTCTGGAACTACTGAGTCCCTGGGACACAGAGCCAATGGAAATCAAACAGATGTCCACTTAGTGGTATCAATGGTGACAGGTCAGCCCTGCAAAGGATTAGCTGGCCTTTGTGATCCATGTGGGCTATCCTTACTGATTCAGTTAAAAACTGACATTTCCACTCTACTTGGTGGGCCATTGGAATCCCCAAGTGGGCCTTTAGGGCCTCCTATTTAATGGTATCATCTGTAACATTCCCCCCTTGCTCAAATTAGTAGCACCACCATTCTAAGGTTGTTATTTTGTCTGTTATACTAGGGTTTCTTTGTAATTAGGTTACAGAGGTGCAATATGATTTTGTTTTGTTTTGTTTTATAGTACTAGGGAATGGACAACTCAGAACCTCTCACTTTCTAGGCAAATGCTTCTGCGTCTCCAGCTACATCTCCAACACTGCAGGCTTCAGAGTGATAAGGTTTCAGTGTGATAACTGGCAAACTCTTATGATAAGTTCCGATTTCCAGCTTTGGCTCCTCCACTTATTGTGTGCAGCTCAGCTTCCTGTCAGTATAATGAAATACTTGAGATAAATAAGTTAGAAAAGATTAGTCTTGGTTCACAGTTTTGGAGATTTCATTCTATGAACCATTGGACCAATTGTTTGGGACTGAGATGAGCACAGGAGCACATGGTGGAGCAGAACCTCTCACTATGTGATCAAGAGGGGAAAGAAGAAACGCAGGGGTGGGCTGGGGATATAGCTCAGTGGCGTAAGTGCCTGCCTGGAAAGCTCAAGGTCATGAGTTTGATTCCTGGTACCCACTCCCCCAAAAAACCTATATAAGTAAATACATACACATCATATATTGCTGGGCATAGCAGTGCATGCCTGTAATTCCAGCACTCAAGAGGCTGAAGCAGGAGGATTGCTGTGAGTTTGAGAACAGCTTGGGCTACAAGTGAGTTGAACTGCATAGTGAGACTCTATCTCAAAAAGACCAAAAGAAAAAGAAAAGAAAGGAAGGGAAACACCCTCAATGACTGAAGAACCCACATTTGGCCTCATCTCTTATAGATTCTATCACTTCCTAAGACATCACTCTGGATGGTTCTTTCATTGGATTCAGATGAAAATCATGAATCAGCAAAGTACAGTTCTGCCAGTGGCTCTGGGCCTTAAGTGTCAGTGGATGCCAGTTCTTAGTGTTACAGCTCTGGGCTCTAAGCCACCCCTATCAGCTCCTTACCAGCAAGACTTAACCCTTGGCGGCTATCCAGGAGTCTTTGTCACTGGTGGAAATCACTAAATGCTGCTGATTGGTCTTGTAGCCCCTTGATGCTGGTCTCCTATGATCTTTTTGTAGCAATCCCTGATGTTTATGGGTTTTTTTTAATGAGACCTCCTCCCCTTCCATCCCCACTACCCAGGAATCCCAAGTAGATTTGTATGACCTTGCCAGGCCACACTGTTACAGAAAAAAATGATGGCAAGGTCCACTGGACCAAAGCTGTTTACTCAGACAGGCCTGTGCTACAACAGGGAGATCTGGACACTAGGGGGAACCCTCCTAAACCCAGGAAGTCTGAGAGGCATGGTCCTTCTACAGAGCAGCATCAGGCCTATGATTTGTCCAAATTCTAGCCAGCCAAGGGGTCCAAATTTGAGCCTGATGATTGTTCCAAATTCAGACCTGCTGCTTGGTACAGATTCAAGTCTGCATCCTGGACAGCTGAAGCTGTCAGTCAAAGCGCATCCCTTTATGTATGAATGGGGCAAAGGAAAAGGTTGGGCTCTTCCTGATCTATCCCACGGGGAGTGACCTGTTAGCACCTGGGTCTTTGGGAAACAAACTTAGTATTGTGTGGCCCTGGGTAAATCAACCAGCCTTTCAGAGCCTCCATTTCGATACTTCTAAAGTGGTACTGGATTATATCTGTAGTCTGGTCCAATTCTAACACTCTAATTCTACAGGCATTTGAGTAGATGTCTCATAATTGTAGTTTCTTGGAATTAATGGTGACTAAGAGATGGTAGCTTTGAGCCACTGGCAGGGAGGAGTCTGGGCCTCTAAGAATTGTTATTCTTTTTGTAGTGCAGTTGGTAGAAAGAGTTGGGCTTGTTTCTAGTGCCCAGAGATCCTGATCAACCTTAGTGATCCTGATTTTGCAGATTTCAGCTGAGTTT